>JANIJG010014182.1:49888-65479 GCA_024611175.1 Megaceryle torquata | reverse complement strand
GTTGAGGATGTCCCTGCTCTCAGCAGGGGGGTTGGACCAGATGACCTCTAGAGGTCCCTTCCAACCCAGACATTTCTGTTTCTATGTTTTCAGTTAATTTCTGTTAGGTAATTATTCTTCTGCTCCTATCCTTTACTTTTCTCAACTTCCAGGGTGTCTATATTTTCACAGATTAGCAAAAGTTTTGGTCCTCACCTTCTTGATCTCTATGTGGACCTGCTGAGCAGCTTGTTGTGCCGGGGAAATCAGATAGAGTTGGATAATCAGCAGAAAAGAGAAGAGCATCAGACTGAATCAGATCTCTTTATGGATGAGGAATCTCTTATTACAGAGGAGTCTTCAAATGACAAGGTACCAAATCTCTTGATACACAGTCCAGAAGCCCACCTGTTAATAAACTTTGATTTATTCCCTAGGAAAATGGTTGTAAGTTTTGCTGAACCATTAATTATAGCAAATGATTTTAAACGTGAACCGTTTTTGAGCTCAAATTATGTTGATGTATTTTCAATGATCACCATAACATGAAACAAGCTTTGTGAGTCCTGTGGCTTGATAAGAGTTTTGAGGGTTTTGGGGATTTCAGTAGAGATTTAAGTGTGTCTGTCACATGCTTGCTGTATAAGGTCTTGAATAGAATTTTACTGCTTTGTAGAAGCATTGCTGTAGCTTTTGCCAGATCCTCAGAAGGGCAGGGAGTGGACGAAATACTACATGCTGTGTATTTCACAGAGTTGTACTGAGTGGAAGCAGAGAGATACTGTTACAGTCTAAGGTGGAGGACATACAGAGTATGTGGTCTAGCAGTTAGGAAACTACGGCCTGGAGACTGGAGCAAGCTGCATCATCTACGTTCTCACCAGTGACCTGCAGTATGGTCAGGAGAGGTCCTGACAGAGGTCATTCACCTTTGCAGAAGAAATTCTATTCCCTAAGGCCAATATAAAGCCTGGTTATTAAAATCAGGTTCTTGGAGGAGTGAATTTTCACACCTCTTATGTCTGTTCTGTGGGTTTGTGGAGATTAGAATGGAACTGTATTGACAAACCCCAGAATACAGTTCTCCCCTGGAAATGTGCTTAGCCGTGTGGAGAATGTTCAGTGGAGGCGTGCCTCTGACATCGTAAACGTTGGAAGAATGGCATTTATGTGATTAGAATTAATTAATATTTTTATCCTGTGACCAGTTAATAGACAATTTCATGTTCAGTGATTTTTAACTATCAAGCTCTGGAAAATAGATGATTTTTTTTTTTTTTTTTCATCCCCAACTATAATTATCCAGTCAGTGATATTGTTGCAACCATTTGTTACAGACACTAGAAGATACACTCCTGTTGATTTTCAGACATCCTACGCTGGAGAGTTGGTTCCTGGCTTTAGAGCAACGTTCTCTTCCTGAGCACAGTTTAAACCCTGTCACGGTGAAGCTCCTGTCAGCTCACCTTAATTCCGGGGTGCTCCAGCTGTTGAAAATGGGTGCCCCAATGTTGCAGAGCGTGGATCAGAAACATGTATTATCGAAGTATTTTGAAGCTATCACAAAAAGTGTCTTGAAAGAGCTACAGGCTGTGGAGAAGGACAAGAGCCAGGTCTCTCCCAAGAAGTCTCACCAGCTGGAGGCTCTGGAGGAGTTGCACATATACATGTCTGCTGCTCAGCTGAAGGAGATCATTTTAACCATGCTGCGACTTCCTGAGATAAGCTTGACTACTCAGAAATCTGAAAAATCCCCTAAAAAAGGGAAAAAATTAAGCTTCTATGGAAAGATTTTGGTGCAGCTCCTCACAGAGAGCTACCAAAGGCAGCTCCAACGAGGAGAACTACTGCTGTCCTCAGAGCATATTAAGGCTTTGGGGATATTGATGTCAGCATCAGCCAGCGAAGACTTGGAGAAGGTTTTCCTTCAGGTTCTTCAAAGTGAGCCAGTCCTTGCACATGCAGTCAGCATAGAGGTGCATGTTCACTGCCTTAACCAGAGGTCAGAAATCTCCCTTGCCATTGTGGGCATGATGATAAAACACTGTAGGACTCACCTGCTGCAGTTCGAGCTGTGGTGTCTGAGCAGTGCCACTGGAAGGCACCTCAAGAAAAACATGGAGCGCTTTCTTCCACTCATTAATGTGTATTTGCAATGCAGAGACCAGTATGATTTCACCCGACCTTCTGCAGGTAAAGTCACACCTGATACCCTTTCAGGAGGCCAGATTGCCAGTATAGGCTCTGCTGGCCTTAAAGTGTTGGGTCCTCTGCACAATAAGTAAAGGTGATAAAACTTACATGTCTGACTTCTAATGATTCTCTTATAAGTACATCTTCAGCATAAAAGGGCTCTAGTGAAGGTTGTCTGTTAGACTGAAGCAAAGGACTCTTACAGTTGCTGTTGCCCAGTTTTCTCTTTTGAAGTCCTTATGTAGTACTTTGTGCATGTGAAAATCTGCCTTCATGCTTATCTTGGTTTAGTATAGGAGGTAACAACTTTTTCTCGGGCACAGATAGAACACTCTCTGGTGAGTGGAATGCCATAGCCATATGGTTTTGCAGAATTTCACTTTTACAAGTGTTAGAGTCCAAAACTTTCTTCTAAAATAAATCTCCAAATATAGCTTTGTACAGTAATGCCTTAGCTGGCAGTCCATAGCTTTCCAAACCAAGAGCAGCATTAAATTGACAAGACTGTTAAATTTTCTTCCAGTAAAACAATGAGTTAGGATTCCACTCGACAACAGGATCACTTTTTGATTTTATTTATTACATAGAAATGTAAATAGCAATAGAAACAAGCTGTTGGTGGGGAAGGCTAGCTGCGTCTGGGAGAAGTTCAAGTAGTGAAAAGACCTTGTCAGCACACAGAGAAGTAGAGGATGTTTAAGGAACTAAGCCTTTTTCTAGCACCTAATGCACTCTGGTGGTTTTGTGCTTGAATGCTTGAAGGGGAAACTGCTGACTGACTTGATTTGTAATGTATCTGTTAGCTGTCTGCTGGTGTGAGAGAAAATTTCCTTTGAGCCCAGGGTCAGAGAACTGGTAAAGATTCAGCCTTCCTGACATGCAAGGACAAGGCTTCTTATCAGGAAGTTGTCCCTCTTTTGAAGGTCTGCATTGTTCACCCATGTCTAATCCTTTCAGCTGTCTAGCAACTGGTTGTCTGGTACATATGTGAAATGCTTCCTAATGGTGCTACAGAGCAATACAGAGTGCACCTTCTCTAGCAGATTAGCAGCTGCTGTAGCATAATTTCCTAGGTAATCTGGGCCTTGATTAGAAAAGTGATATGGGATTTTTGTAATTATAAAACTACTGGTGCTTAACACACTTCAGTGGTGGAACCTGTGCCCTCTTGCTCTCTCCCAACAGTCGTCTCAGCTGTTACACCTGTCTTGAGGAGAGCTCTGTGGAAGGAGCTCTGCAGTGCATTACAAGACACAGAAGCATCACATGAGACCACTGTGAAACTGCAAATTCTTTCAAAGTTGTTGCCATCTTCAGAAAGCAAAGGGCTGCAAAACCTCATTGATCAGCTTCCTGATGCTCTTGAGAAAGCAGAAAATAATGAGAGGTAAGCAAATCCATTTGCCCCGTTTCAGGACTTGGTTTGTCCTCTGAAGCGTGATAGATGTGCCTGAATGCAAATTTTGTGGACAATAATAGCATCTGCTGAGCTTTGGCAGCAAGATGTCTTTAGCATACAGGAAAAGCATGTTAAACCATCAACAAATCACATAAATACCTTTTTGCAGTTGGATAGTGGCAGATGCCATATCTAGAGTGCTTGAAAACTCTGAAGAGCTGCATTCCTGGAAGAGGCGCCTGTTATCAGCCTGCATGAAGGGGTTAATTGTCATATACAACAGCAGTAAAGATGAAAGCAAGCAAGCATTGGAGAGGTCCATGCTGCTGAGGCTAGAAGAATTATTGGTGAGACTTCTTTTTCTCTGCATTGACAGAATGTGAATGTGTGCGTATGTGTTACTGTGCTCTTGTATCTTGGGTAAATATAGAAATATAGATTGGACTTGATGTTCTGTTTTATAGATTATAGCTTCCATGGGTTTTTAATAGCTTTTGCAGAGTTATCTCAGATCTGATAATCCTTTATAAGGAGCACTTTTGGAGTTTTCTTGATGATGGCTTTCTGCTAACACTCCCCTTTGAAAAATCAGAGTTTGATGTATTCGGGAATTAAAAATCAAAAAGTTGCCAATGGATGATATTAATAATAAAATAATAAATTATAGAGACATTTCTGACAAGAGCCACCTGCCATGCCTTCTGAAGTCTGTGGCAGAAATCTGGTTGATCATAGGTAGAAATCCAGACTTTGATCATAAAGAACAGTACTTGATCACTGCCTCTGTACTACAGGGCTTTTTATAGTTCAGTAAGGCAGCCAGATCCATGTAAGACACGAAAATAGCAGTGAATGCCTTTGACCTCTTGCTGGCTTCTGGTGAGACTCACTTTTAGGACATGACTGTGCTGGATGAGACTCTTGCAGGACCTGAGAGGTCACCTCATGTTCATCCTGATGGTGTTCACAGGCCTGATGAGGCTAGCATCTACCATTACTGGGACTACTGGCATGTGCAGCTGTCAGTCTTCGTAAACTTGATTCTTATTTATTGTGGTTTATAATATTTCAGAGAAGAGCAGTTTTTGCAAAGAACACGTAACAGCCAGACACCCCAGTTTGCCACATACAAAGGTTGGTTAGTTTAAGCACACTTTAAGTACACAGAAACCTAGTACCTGAGTCTCTTGGGTTTTTTTGACTTCCTGACTTTTTTTATTCCTTTCACACTTCGGAAGTGTGAAGAGTTGCAAGACTCTGGGTTTTTTGGTACCTACAGACCAGCTTGTTTTTTAATTGCCCATGTGGTCCATTGCTCCCAGAACCAACAAAACAAGACTTGCAGTTTCATTTGAATCAGGAGGTAGGATTGTTGTACCCAAAAACTTTCTCTCCTGTTACCCTTTGATCATCCCCCCTGAGCATTTGGCTTGCATGTTGTGTGTCTGTTGAACAACAGTTGCTGATGATCTGTAGGTCTGTGTGTTAAATGTAAACATCTGTTTTTACTTACTACATGCACAGCGCTTTGTTGAAGAAGTGGACCCAGATGAGTGGTACAGCCTTGTGAAGACAGGACTCAAGTAAGTAATTTTGAGATACACCAAAGATGCTGTAGGAGGTACTGTTCTGTTCCCTTGAACTGTGAATTCAATAAGTTTGATGATGTTTGTCATCTCTCCTTATTTCTTGGGATGCACTTTATGTCACGTCCGCTGGCTTCATTGGGGCCTGAACCTGCATAACTGCTGGCAGATTTGGACTTTGTGCTCCACTTAGCTTAAGTAACATAGCTAACTGGATAGATAGACTTACCTTCTTTTCAACAAGCACAAAGAAGCTTTGTGCTCATATAACTTCTTTTATTTTTATTTAAGATATTTCTTAAATACAATTCATATGAAAACAGAATCTGATCTTTCACCTTTAAATGTAAATCATTTAAATAAAAGAAATAAAAAGTAGTTTGGGATGATCTTAGCATCTGTGGAAGTAGAAGTAGGTGTTAACCTGAAGAGTTAGGCAAAATTCTAACTCTTTATTAAGATCAGTGCAGCTACAGGTGTGATCGTGTATTGGTTCTCCTTTATTTTTTATAATTAGATACCAATATGACAAAAAGCTCAGGGAAAGAGGTGCCTATATTTTCCTTGTTTTGGTTTGTTTGTTTGTTTTTTTAATTTGTTTTGGTTTTACTAAACTTGCTTTTTTTTTTTTTTTTTCAAAGTTCTCATTTCCACAACAGACTTTTTTCGAGCAAGTTTCCTTGGGTTTGGTTGGGGTCTGACTTTTCTGTGATCCTTGCTTCTAAAGGTACCGCTACAGAGATGAAGCATTTTTGAAAGTCCTGAATGTTGCTATTCAGTTCTTATACAAGAAAGAATCGTCACTTAGTCAGAGCTTAGTCAGGCTCTCCAAACTTCACATGATGGTCACGCAGCACTCCCTATTTTTGTCAGCCATACTGAGGTCAAGAGAAGAAGATGGCACAAACAGCCAGACAAGAGGTATTTTTTAAATTTTCTTTCTTTTAATTGTATTTAGTGATCTTTTCTTTCTCACATTATATTCTATCTATCCAGTAACCTATGTAAAATTGCAGAGCTATTAAATGATACCATAATAATAGCATTTAGTTTTAAATTCTACCTCTGCTTGGATCCAAAGGTTGCATTCATTTTATCACTGCTGGCTTTAAACACTTATATCGCTAAAAATACTGAAAAGGTGTGTTTGGTGTTTTTCATTCCTTTGGTTTTGTTTTTAAACTTTTTGGAATCTTCAATTGCTTCTTTTGGTTTCTGTGAGGCTGTTAGGGTAAGATCGCTGAAGTGCATATAAGTTCTGTTAGAAATGTGTGTGATGGTTAAACCTATTTTAAAATATGTTGATAACAGAAGATTTTAAGTTGGTTTTGCAAGTTGCATCAAAAATGTTAATTTAATCAATGCCTATTTGATATTGCAGCCTTTTTTGAGGAATATTCTTCCATGAATATTATAAATTGGGTGCTAGTTCATGTGTAGGACTGGCTTTGTTTCTTTGGTTTTGCCAACTGAAATGCTACCTGACCTTGAACCAATCATTTAATCTACATACACCTCAGCTTTTTCCCACTGTACAGGGCTTTGACATTCAGTGATTGAAGGAACCATATTAGAAGAGGGGAGGAAATTCTCAGGGCAGCATGTTGATAACAGATTTTATGTATATTGATGAGCAACATGTAAACAAACTTCAGTTTTAAATCACTTGAAAAGAGCAAAAAGCTTTTGTGAGATCACGAGTCTAATGAAATGAAAAATAAGTAATAAATTTTACTGCTGACTCTGTGTTTTACTCTCTGAATGTATTTTTGTAGACCAACAGTATGGATTCATTGAGGCTAAATTCAGTGATTCAGAAGCTGTTGTCTGTATATTCTATTTTGTCTTGACACACATTTTATATTCCTGTAGATTCTAGGGGAAAAAGGCCATGTCTTTTCAGATACTGGGAGTAAAGAAAGCCAGATTCAGGTCTTGAATCCGCCACAGATACTCTATTTGCCTTTGAGTAACCTGATCACTTAGTGGTTTCTTGGCTAGTTATAAAGGTGGACAATTTTTGTACGGTCCAAGACAGAGTTCCTGTAGCTTGCTGACTGATTGGATTCTGCAGTGATGACCCCTGTTGAAACACACAGTGTAAAAGCATTTTGATAAGTTACTGCAGCTGGGGTGTGAACTTAGAAAGAACTTCTATCACTTCTTGAGTAGCTTGAGACGGTTGGTGAGATGTCTGCCTTTGCACTGTGAAACTCCTGAGCTAATTTAAGATGCCTTCCTGGGAGAGGAGGGAGCTGCGGTGTGGTAGGATAGGGTATGACACATCTTTTTAACCAGAGCACAAATGTCTACACATGGCAAGTTTCTGCAGGGTAGTATGCCACACTGTGGACCTCACCTCACAATAAATGTGTGTGTCCAGCTTGGAAATACTGTTTTGACTTCAAAAAAAGTTGTTCCACTTGAATTGGATGCATCGTAATCATACTTCAGTGTAGTCAAGATGGTTTTTTGGTATTTATAGAGATAGATCTTGATCTAAAATGTACAGTACTGTATGTGCATCTATTTAGCGTGCAGCTATTTAGAGCGGTTCTTCTATGTGTGTTGGGGTATTTATGTACACACTACCTAACTGAGAGAGCAACAAAGCTAAAGCTGTGTATTTATTTCAGAGGTGTTGGTGGATATACTGCTGACACTTGTGAAACTCAGCCCTTCTCTCTGTGAGAGCAGTCACCTTGCTGTGTTGCTGGGTGCCTATGGAGCTACACTGAGTGCTGTAGGTAAGTGTCTTAGCCTGGCAAAGGTACTTCCTACTTGATCTGGTTTTCATCTTCATAGGTGACTGACTTTGGATTTCATCTTGGGTTTTTTTTAGATCAGAAGATACTGCTACTGCTTCAGTTATATGAGAAGAATAATCAAAGTCTTATAAATTCCAGGTAAGCTTCCTTTGTTCAACTAACTACATGCAAATAAGCAGTCTCACAGCTGGCATTTTTCCAGGGTCTTATTTTTAACTGAGATAAACAGTGAGCAAGGTCAAACTTCGAGGTGAATGTTGTTTTTGGAAACATTTTTCCTATGTATTTCCTATTCTTAATGTAATTCTCATGTATTGCCCAAAATTCTGGGTGGCTGTTGTTTGGGTGAGGGGCTTTCTCATTTCAGTAGTCCCTCACTCTCCACAGTAAGAACCCACTACAGGGTTTTTGTCGCAGATGAAGGCCAAAGCACAAGTTGCTAGTGTGGGACTCCTTCCCTTTCGCTGTTCCTTAGGGATGCAGGAACAGCTCAGCATAGCCCTTGCCCTTTTCAATGATCTTTCCCTGGTATGCATGCTATTCAGCTATGGTGGTTTGCCAGAGAGGAGAGGAGTATGCCAGTGGAGGTGTGATGTATAACCTCTCGCGTTGACACATGATATTGTTAGTTTTGGGGTACAAACATGGTTATCTGTGCCTTGTCTTTCACCAGTCTGCACTATAGCTCTTCTTATAGTGCAACCTTGCCATACCTCTACGTGCTTCTATAAAATATTCAGTTTCTTTTCAGGCCCTGTGCCCAAACAGTCCACAGGAAGGTCTGTTGCTAACAGTTCTTACATACACTGTTGCTTTTGGTCTGCCTCGCTCAAATGGACTTTTTTGTCTTTGAGGTATGGGCATAAATATTAACAGCAGTGCAGGTGTATGGGCTCAGGCAGTTGGACCAGGACTGGACTCTGAATTAAGAATCTCCTATAGCTTTGTCTGAGAATATAGATAATTTTTGCAGCCTGTGAAGTGGGACAGGAAAGGAAGGTTCTTGTTAGCAGGTAATTGAAGTGGCTTCCAGAAGCCAGGGCTCTGGCACTAGTCACATCCTGCATAAATCTACTGAACGTGCTTGCAAATGGGAGCGTGTTATGTGAGGAGGAGACTGATTTCAGCAGTAGTTAGGTCCCAAAACTTTTGTAGCCTTTTTAAAGGAGAAACATTTTCATACAGTACCCTGAAGTGAATTGGTAGCCAGACACTTGGTTAGACTGGATCTCAGCACTGAAGAGTTTTGAGTGAATATAGAGAACGTTCAGCACAAGTACTATACATGCAACCCAGCAGAGCCCAACTTGTGTTACAAATGGCAGCCTTCAGATTCAGAAGCCTAACACCATCCCTCCAGATGCCTGACTGACAGTGAGGCGTGCTGCTGGCAGTACCCACATAACAAATAACAGTATCAACAGCACTTAAGCACAGTGGCAAAGCAAGCAGAATCTAAAGGAGCAACATGGAGGAGAGTAAAGATGTATGTTGTACTGAACCACTGTGATGCTGGTTTGAAATATCAGTAGCATTTGAGACAACCTTGTCTGACCAGGTCTTGATCACTGTCTTTTCATGTAGCTGCTTTCATACTTACCTACATTTATAGCTTAAATTAAAAAGGTGTTTTTTTCTGAGAAGTTCTGACTTGGATTAACAGGATCAGAAATAGTTAATGAGACAGCCTCAGACTGAATTTGTAAAGCTTTTGGATGGATGAAAAAGGTGTTGCTAGGGAAACGAGTTCTAGTTTCAAGTTCCCACAGGATATTAAGTACACGTGAAGGGAAAATTTAAATACTAATTTATAACTTCTGTAATTGCTTTTTGCTCAGTGCTAGCAGTCTGTTGATTAATGCCTTTACTTTTAACAATGTTTAAGAATCCTGCTCTGGGGTCCAGCTGCTGTGGAGCATCACAAGACTTGCAAGAGTCTAGGGAAGTCACTATGGCAGCAGCCAAGCATGGAGGAGATCCTGTGTCTGCTAGATCGAGAAAAGATGATGAAGACAATTCTGTCTTTCCCTCAGCATCGCCGTCTTCTGTCATCGCAGGTGCTTTGATTCAGTGCTGAATTTTTCTCCTTTTGATGTAGAAAAAGAGCCTTTCACTTTAGTAATTTCTTTCTTGCATTCATGTAATACACTGCAATTTGTTTACATTGAGAGAGTAATTTAAATGCATAGGAGGGCTGAAATTTAGTTATTTAGGAGCACTTTTCAAGAGAGTTGCAATATATGGATCACATCTTGTTGGCAGGTGTGACTGTGTAGCATTGCAAAGATTGCCATGTATAAGTGACTTTCAAACAGTTATTAAATTTGACTCTTCAAGGATCTGCTGACCATGGGCTCTTCAGTCTTTTATACAGTTTGCTAACATGCTTCTATACCTGTTTGTGCTAGTCAGGGGAAATAGTTCTGGAACCCTAATAGCCAAAGACAGATATAAACCCGAGCGTGTCTCACCCTGCATTGCATTGTATTTTGCAAGATTTAATATCAGCTGCTTTATTAAGGGGATGTGGTGGTTGAGGAAGTTTGAAACCAAGCTGGAAATTGATGATGTTCCTTACAAATACTGGTTTGGATTTGGTTTCAGGAGGTAGAAGAGTCACTGTATAGAGATGAAAGTGTCAAGAGTCTTGATGACTTCTACGATCCTTGTTTTCTACTTCAACTATTTAGTGAACTGACCAGACCAGGTAAAATGAATGTTTCTCTTTGATATTTAGTGTCATTTTACTCTGCTTCAGGAAGTGCATGGTTCCATCTGTAGCTCTGTTATTCTCAATCTAGGAGAAATTTGTGCCTGGCTTTGGAGAGAAGAAACAGAAATCATTTAACCACTTGCTGCATTGCACTGTGTTTTTTAGAATGACTTAAAGTAACAATTGGCATTAAAGTTTTTTGAGTTTTTTTAAGCACTTTTCCAAATAATACAGTGTCTGCTGAGATTTGCTTACTCAGAAATGGAGCAATGTAGCAGCAGACAGGCATTCCTGCCAAGCTGCTCATGTCCAGATGACTAGGTGCTCCCTTGCAGCCCTTTTACATGTAGTGGGTTAACCCTACGTAGAAGGACTGATCTGCTTAAGGTAAAGAGACGATTTTTATAGTGGAACTGGAAACATCTTGGAAGAGACAAAAAGTAGACAAAGATTTATGTTTTCTGATATATCAAACAGCATTCTGTATATCACAAAAAACATCACAATGTAATTCTAAAATAGCTTAAGAGTGATCAGAAGGGAATATTCTCTGCTGGAAGGTTGTATTTCTTTCTGGTGAATGCATAGAGCTGTATTCTGCATGAGCTGTGGTGTCACAGCAACACAATGAGCAAAACAGATGTGGGAGGGATGGTACCTTTTGCTGCTACATGCAGTGCCCCACTTGCAGCTGATAGGACTGCTCTGATCTGGGGCTCCTTTGTGGCTGAGGTTTTGAGAGCAGTAATCAGCTCCTTTCAGCTATGCTTTTAGTGGGAGCTGCACAGAGGTAGAGCAGGTTGGAGCCTCATCCTGGCCTGCATCAGGAATAGAGTGGCCAGCAGAACTAGAGAAGTGATTGTCCCACTGTACTCGGCACTGGTGAGAGCTCAGCTTCAGTACTGTGTTCAGTTTTAGGTGCTGCAGAATGAAAAAGACATGGAGGTGCTGGAGCAGGTCCAGAGAAGGGCAAGGAACCTGGTGAGGGGTCTTGAGAATAAGTCTTATGAGGAGCAGCTAGGGGAGCTGGGGTTGTTTAGTTTGAAGAAAAGGGGGCTGCAGGGAGACCTTGCTCTCTGCAACTACCTGAAAGAACATTGTAGAGGGGTGGGTGTTGGTCTCTTCTCACATGTCACAACTAATAGGACAAGAGGAAATGGCATCAAGTTATACCAGGGAGGTTTAGGTTGGACATTAGGAAAAGCTTCTATATTGAAAGGGTTGTGAAAGACTGGAACAGGATGACCACGGAAGTGGTTGAATCACCATCCCTGAATGTATTTAAAGGCCATCTAGATGTGGTGCTTAAGGATATGGTGTAGTAGTGGCCCTGGTAGAGTAGATAATGGTTGGACTTGATGATCTTAAAGGTCTTTTCCAGCCATAGTGATTCTGTGATGCAGTGATAACATGCCTTGCAATGCTGGAGGAGTTCTGTGGGCATAAACCATAAGCCATCATTGCTGGGGAAGGGTGAAACTGTTTTCTGGCCAAGTGTATCTCTGCAGGGATATTGATTTCTATGAGGGACATCATGACTGAAGTGATAGATCTGGCCTGTTACGGGCTGTGCTTACAGTATAGGGAAACTTCAGCCAGCTTCTTTTCCATCAGAGATGCATGGGGCCATTGTATGTCATACATAGGCCTGTGCTCAGAGTTGCTGGAGATGAAATCTTCAAGGGGATTGAAAGTTAGTTGCTTTGACTTACTTTTCTTGTTTGACATGACCCTGCTTTGCAAATGCATATCCCTGCTGTGCTTCACAGGCACACTTGTCTATTTAGAGAGACGTTAAAAATCAAAGTGAGACAAGTATCATAAGAAACTTCCTAACCTTCTCCCCACCTGTGTTGATTATGTTTAACCACTCTGTAGTTACAGCTGGATTTGCCTTTCCACAACAGTATCAGAAGCAGTTGGCAAGCTGGTAACTGTCTTTCAGAGAAATGTTACTTAGAGTCCTCCTTTGTTCACCTGTATCCTTGCACTACAGTGCCTGTTTTCTGTGTTCTTAGCCTATACTTAGCTAAAGTTGTAAACCTCTCTGTACAATTCTGATTGCAGTAAAAAGAATTGTATTTCAGTCTACTGAGTGAAAAAAGAAAAGGTACCAGAACTATTTGGTGTTTTGCAGTAGGAGGGATCTTAGATGATCCAGTTAATGCTGAGTCCTTGAGATTGTTATTGATGAAGAGCATGGACAGCGAGTGTCTGTTGAACCTGGGTGTAATAGTGGGGAAAAAGCACTGCTGTCATGCACTTGTCATCATCGCCCACCACCTTAACTAGTGGAAGGGATTTGATGGCTGTTGGATCAGCCTCAGCAGTACTACAGTTGGCCAGTGAGGACTACTGGTTGTGCAGGCAGCACCGGGGTTGAGGGAGCTCTTGCACATTGTGTTCTTGGCTATCCCAACATAGGCTGATTCTAAAACTGAGTGAGGAAAAGTAGTTCTCTTAACTGCTTCACACCAAGTGAGAGTCTTATGTCCTAAGAGGGGCATTTTTAAAGGGCCCAAGTGATTTATGAGTTCAGGTCCCATGGTGCTCCTAAACTATGTCAGCTCCTCTTGGAATTCCCAACTCCTCCTTATTTATTTGCTCTCTGTACTGGCTGCACAGTGCCCTGTGCACAGATATTATATAACTGCTGAATTTATAAACACAGACTTATTGCACAGTGTTTAGTGCTCACTGAGTAAAAAGTAAGTCTAGAGTTGGGCAGATAGTAAGTTCTGTCTAACTTTAGCTCTGATAAGCATCTTTTGAAAAGCTTTTCCATCACAGTTCTCAAGGTACTTTAAACAAAGTGTATGTCAGACACAGAATTTTTTTTTTTTTTTTTTTTTTAAATAGCTTGTTATTTTATGCTATTTGTTGAGCACAGTCTCCAAGGTCAGCTGGATGGAAAATATTTCCACTGCATGTTTTGAGTGAAAGAAAGTTTTCCAAATAAATCTTTCTGTGACCAGCATGAACTTTACTGCTGAAGTGAGGACCTTGGATTTCACTGTGTGGTACCACCCCGCAATAATTACCCACTTTGTCTAGTTGGTGTACATTAGGAGTTCTCAAGAACTGAAGTTTGAAAGACTGTGGCTTGCTGTGAAAGGGCACAAAACACACATTTGATCCTGTGATGAAGAGAGGTTGTTAGTGCAATTCAGTGATGCCTTTGCATTGGTCATGTAGCATTGAGCTGGAGGCAGTATGGGAAGGTGGAGACCCAGCTGTTGCCTGGCCCCTAGAAGAGCTGGGTATGAAACTGCCCGGCACAAAATTGAAGTAGGAGTTCTGGCAGCTGACAAAAAGATGAGAGAAACAGCACAGTTGCTGGTGCAGGGACAGAAATAATCTGTGATTTTTACTTAAATATATAAAAAATTACAGATATTTTAGTTGTGTGTGGGTGGTGGTGAAGGAGGAAATCAATGGACCAAATATAGGTACTTGTCAGTAAGACTGCAGCCTCCTCTTAAATAGGAATATTTGTTTCTCAGAAACTTCCTCTTGACCTTCAGGGTGAATTACAAGAAAATACGTGAATATTGTTGCTAAACTCAGAACCACAATACATTTGCACTTGAGCTGATTAAGTACAGGTGAGGTGACACTGTATTCCATTACTGGTTAATGGGATAGAAATAGCACAGGAGGTGTTCTGGAGGTTTTAGTCAAGTCATTTCTAGCTGTCAGTGGGTAGGAGTGACACAAGCTCTTCAAAACATGTAACTTTTAAATGAGAAACTAAATCCTGATGGCAAAGCGCTATGGAAGATATATGTTAGGTTCAAGGGTGTGTTTTCTGTTTGGCTGGTTATTGTTCATTGCTGGATTTTATCTGTCCCAGAAGAGCACAGGGGTACAGTTCAGTACTTTGCTTGGAACATGCCTTACCAGCAGAATCTCTTGTGCCTACACAGTAAAAACTGGTGTGGCTAATGGCTTATTTATCTATTATTCTCCTGTCTGTTCTGTTACAGAAGCCCTTAAGTGCAGATAGGCTTTTCATTGGCTATGCTGATCTTTCCTTCAGTCACAGACTTATCAAGTGTCCAGAAAATGTTCTGAGGAGGAGAATTCTCCCTCTTGTTCTTCTTTGTACTTAACTTCCAGAAACAGTGAGATACGTGATGCCTTTTACTCCTTCCTTTGCATGGTCTAGCAGGCAGAATCGTCTCTGTCTCACGTAAATGAGATTAACCACATCAATTTCAGATCACGTAAAGAATTCCTGCTCAGAGTCATTTGCAGAATGCCTTTGTTAGCTGAAGGAGCCTTCAGCATGAAGTGCAACAATAGTCTGTAGGGGTAGATCTAGAAACTGGTATTAATGAATGGAAGTTTTGTTAAGGATTATGGTGCTGTTACATACTCTATGACATGCCAATATAAAGCACTGGGTGTTTTTCTATAATTTTTCTTTTTTCTTTCCCCTCTTCCCACAGAGTGTGTAGTAGCATGTCATAAGTTTGTCGAAGTCAATGCCCTGGGCCTAACAGTAGCTGCCCTTAGCAGCTATGATTCCAACATGAGAGCAGCTGCGTACTTTGTCCTGGCTTCCTTTCGTTCTCACCTGGAAGGAGCTCGCTTTCGAGAGAAGAGTCAGGTAAGACTGAGCTCAGTTAGTGGTTTGCCAGGTTAGACATTTTAGGTAATGGACACTTCGGGAAGAGTTGCTGCTTTATTCCTCTGTCTACTTGCACTTGGTGAGAGAGCTCAAAGAAGTTTTTTATCTTTTACTCCATGGTTTCATATAATCATAGAAATGTCTGGGTTGGAAGGGACCTCTAGAGGTCATCTGGTCCAACCTCCCTGCTGAGAGCAGGGACATCTTCAACTAGAGCAGGTTGCTCAGAGCTTCATCAAGCCTCACCTTGAATATCTCCAGAGAATGGGGCCTCAACCACCTCCCTGGGCAACTTGTTCCACTGTTGTACCACCCTCATG
>JANIJG010014182.1:0-49788 GCA_024611175.1 Megaceryle torquata | reverse complement strand
GAAATGTAGCTTTTTTTTATTATTATTATTTTTTATTTATTTCCCCTAATCCTTTAATGAGGGCCCAATCCCAACCTTTCTTTTTACTGAGTTCAGCAGTGCTGGATCAAGCCCATACACAGGATTGCTTCTGTTCCTCAGCATGTTTCAGCTAACAGCCCAGACTGCACAAGAATGCACGAGAGAACCCTCTGTCCTTGGCATAAACTGGACGGTGTGTTAATCATTTCTCACTGGCTGACATTTTTTTATGGCTTATGACTTTCCAGGTCATCTGTTTCTCTCTTCCTAGTGCTCTCAGACACACCGAATTCTGGTGACTTTAGGGTCCCCAGTCACTCTCTGTAGTGTTTCATATCTAGCAGCCTCCCAGTAGCTAGTACCTCCCTGGTAAAAAGGGCTGTGAAAGATTTTGACTGGCTCCAGTTTGTGCAGCTGCACTGCACTGGGAGAAGCAAAGAATATATTTCATTTAAAAGTGAAAGAAAGGTTAGTTCAGTAATGTGATCTGTTGCAAAACTGCTCTCTCCTCCAAGGGCAGTCAGGCAAAATACATTACACAAAGAATTTCAAAGATTCTTTTTTCTAAAGTTGACAGTAACAATGCAGCCCATTGTTTACATTTTAATTAACTTCTGTTTCACTGTTTTTTAAATAAGATTAATTAACCTAATGCTTTTAGGAGAATTATTGTGAGTTGAACTACCTACTTGAGATCTTCAGACTATCACAGCTTCTTTATGTAAAAGAAGTCAAATTAGTGATAACTTTATAGTAATTTAGTAGCTCATGGACACTGCAGTGATGAGAAATATTTATTGCAGAATCTTTATTCAGCAGCCTCTGGCCTTAAAGGAGTTCTCTTCTTTACCTTTGTATTATGCACAATTGTCCCAGCTACCTAGAAAATAAGGAAAGGGATGTTACTTGTGCAGCACAGTAAAAGGTCAACATCTAAGAAACAGAAGTATCTTTCTGCTTGTGCCAAACCAAAGATAACACCCAAAGTTACTTCAATGAAGCAGAAAAGATGTGCTGAGTTCTGCCGTCCTGTACTTCCTATCCTCTCATCTGTGATTTCACTGCCAAAATCTTAACTCTGATCAAGAAACTTTTTGTTCTTATACTATGATTTTCAAGTTGCTAGCAAATGTATATAGAATTTGGGGCATATTGTGGAACGGTGTCTTTCTGAGAACAGTGTTGCACACCTAATAGGAAGTGTATGATGGACTCAATTATAGGAAAGATATGTATATATAAAATGTGTTTGTATTCATGAATCCCTGATTTGAATCAGTATGGTTACTTGATGGTATATGCGTAGAGCCCTAGATCTTTGGCTAGGACTACAAAGCGTATTACACAACACAGGAAACATGTGAAAAGGGAGTTTTGGGCCAAATTTGCAATGTGCCACTCCCAAACTAGTGATGTCCTGATCTGATCTTCCAACATAAGTTGTTTGCTTTAAATTACCCTCCTGTCAGTAGCACAAAAGTGCTGTGACAGCAGCTAGGAATTGGCAGGAAGAAAGGAAATTCCCAGCTGTGCCATTTTTTTTTCTAGCCACAGTCCCTATGTGTACATTATCATTTTGTCTGGCTTCTTCGCTATCTTCTCTTGTTCCTGAGGCCCTTCCTGTTTCTTTCAATTTTTAGTCTTATTTTTGGCTTGTATTTTTCTAACTGAATCTTCTGATTGACCATATAATCCATCAGGAGAAGAACTAAAGCAACCAAGGGTTGATTAACCTTTGCCCCATTGCCCAGGGAGCTTCCAGAAAGAAACCCATCCCTTTCCAGCAGGATTTTTAACCCAGCCTGGCAGGCTCTTGACAATTTTCATGTACTCATAGGCAAATCTGAAGAATATTTTGGCATCCATTTCCACATAGCAGTGATGAGTTCACACAGGTAGTTACTAGACTGAATGTTGAAGAGATAAGAAATTCTTTCCAACTCCAATTTGCAGTCTTACGTCCATTCTATGCAGAAAATGACCTACTGATAATTATTAATGTTGCAAAAAAGTTCAATTTTTCATCACACCCTTAGAGGATAAAACAGACAACCACCAGACTTAACATTCCATAATTGTCTGGTGACCTCAGACAATAATGCCTTGTCCCCCTGAACTCTTCTCTTTCACAAGCCAAAAGCATTCCCACAGCTCACTGATGCTTTTGACAAAATAAGTAAAAATCTAGATAGGATTTTAGCAAATTACATTACCAAATCCTAGATAAGATTTACCAAAAGCATCCTGAATCTATCTGTCAGCAGCATGAGGAATAAAGGAAACTCTTTCCTTAACTGCCATCACATCACAAAACCATCCCAAAGAACCAACAAGTCTCATGGACATGATAAACTTCAGTCCTTATCACTCTTTGTTAAGAATGGGTGAATTGGAGTGAACTTCCCCAGTCATAAAAATAATTAGAAACAATCTAAGCAATCCCAGACCACATTGTTCAACAAGCTGCTCTGGAACTTAACATCAAATAGCTTGATCACTGAAGTCCAAAAAGACTTAGAAAATACTGAAGTCACTATGTTAGTCAGAATCCTGTATTTTTGTTCATGAATAAATGAGAAAACGCATGTTTGCTTATTACTTGGAGATGTTATAGCCACAAAATACATCTGTGATCATCCAGCTTGACTTTCTCCCTAACTGATGCCCTATGTCTTCCAATCTTTATGACTAACTTAATTTCGAATAGTTGTACTGGAGTTAGACTCTATTGTTTAAAAGACGTCATTCCATGAGTACCAGAATGGATGAAACAAGTTCCTGTGACTCTGAGCCTCCAGGCTGATTGACTGATTAGTTAGGTATCTTTAACAAACGTCTGTTGTTTGTAAGAACACTAGCTTCCTGTCAAATGGATGGAAATCAGCCAATAGGTTCAAAACTGGGCAAGGGACCACCCTGGCAAGCACACAAACACAATTACTATTATTGCATAAATATCATTTCTATATCAAATCAAGTGTAGATATCTCCAACCTTGATTTAAAACAATGTTTACTGCACTGGAGAATTCATCACAATGTCTGCTAAACATCTCTGAAGGTTAATTCATTTCATCGCTAAAGACATCTACCTAAAATCTAAACTGAATTTGTTTTGCTTCACTTTTTACCATCTGATTCATACTGTATGAATGTTACTCTGAATTGTTATCATCACATCTGTTTTTCAAAATTTAGGTATGTAAAAGACTGTGAGCATGCCATCATGACAGGCTATATCCAGTAAGCTGAATAGGTTGTACTTCTTGAATTGTTCTATAATCATACTTTTTCTTGTGGCTTTTGCCTCTCCAATTTTTTAACATGCTTCTTGAAGACTAGACACCAGAAATAAGCTTTATATAAATGAGCTCTACATCTCAACACAAATCACATCAGAGACAGGTGTAGAGGGAAAAAACTTGTCCCTCCCAATTATTTTTCTGATGATACACACATTAGTACATAGTTGCTGTGGTCATAGTTTCATTTATTTAGATGACCATGATCATCAAGTTTTTTAGAGTTGCTTCCTTACAAAATATAGTTGCTTTTTTTCTGTAAGGGCTGCCGTTTTATGTTTTTAGATATATAACATTACATCTGGTCACATTAAAGGTTACATTATTTGCTTGTGCTGAAGCCACTAAGTGATACAGACATGCTTGTATCAGCATAAGGTCCATCTCACCCACCTTCAGTCATGTCCTTTTGCTTCCTTTCTTAATTTTCTCAAACTCTTTAGTTTATATATTTTCCCTTTCTTATTATTAATGTTCATGTCTTAATGAATCAAAAGCCTACTTCAGACAAGCACCTTAAAAAATGCAACAATCCACCCAATCTTGAATAACCCAATGTAATGCAGAAGACCTTTCCAACTGTCCCATTCCCCACCCAAGGCCATCCATAGTCTTTGACTCCCAGACTCTGTAGCAAAGTTCTGCAACTTGTGGTATCTGCTACTGTACTGGATACTTTGCTATGAAGAACCAGAATGGTGTGCAGTTTCTTTTTTACTGGAAAAAAAATATGTGGGTTTAGCACATCCTCAACACGACTGTTTTTCACTTCCAAAAATAACAAAACAGATACAGACATTCCAAGACTTTTAAGTTTACTTACTTAGCTACAGTAATATGGGAATGATCTCATAGTACTGCATCTTAAATATTTGAGGTTCAGAAAACCATACCCCCATTTTGATCTCTATACAGATTTTGAACCCAAATAAGACCCCGAATAGTTTTAGTTCCAGACAAGAAAGTATCTTGAAGTTCCTAAATCTTAGGCTTCAGTGGGATGAATCAGGAAATCTGAGCAGCTTGGATGCTAAGAGTGGAAGTAGAATAGGAAAAATATTTGCCTAGAAGAATTAGGTATTTGAGTCTAGGGAATCTGGAGTTCTATAATGTAAATTATGAGAAAATGAAGAGAAATAGAATATGCATTTTAAACGTTTTAAGCCACAATTCTTGCTTTAGTGGAAACAAAACCCTTTTTGATTTCCTATGGAATCCCCTTGCACATACCTCAGAATATAGCACCAAAAACCCAGAAAAGTGGGCAGGTTTCACAGAAGAAAAGACTGAAATGAAGCCATTGATTCAGAAATCAATATGGCCTCACCAGAAACTGTTCTGAAAAGGAAAGTTTTAGCAGCAAATAAATTTCAAAAATATTGGTTTAAGATAACCAATTTTTATTTATTTATTATGGCTTGATCAGTAACTTGAAAATAAACAAATTGCCTATTCACCTAGTGACAGGAAGAGCAAATAGCCTGCTCCAGACCTTCTTTCCTAGCTCCTTCTTATTTTTGCCTCTTGATGAAGCAGAAAAGAAAGCAAAGATGTTGCTGGACAGAAAGCAAAGTAATAAACAGCTGGGCCAGAGGAATTCTCTTATGAGGAAACATTACAAGTAGATAGCCTGATTGAATGGTGAATTGGAGATGAAATAAAAACTACAAAAATTTGAAGAGAATGATCTCAAAGAACAAAAGAGATAATTTAAAGAAGCATCATCTACTGGGGACACATACACACACAGAAATCCAACCCCAAACAGCAGACATAAATATGATACCAATACACACCAGCTCAAAATGTCCATTGTATAAAATAAGTACAGAAAGGTAACACTTTTTTTTTACAGCGGTTCTAGTAAATTAATGTGAGATTAGTTATTTTCTAATTAATTACTCGCATGGAAAATTCACCTAATCAACCATGAGCATACAGAGATCCATGAGTGATAGAAGACTTAACTTCCTACCTAGTTTTAAGAAAACACTTGATAAGTTTATGAGAAGAATACATGACATTTTTGTGGATCATGCCTGTTAACCCAAATATAACATAACTCAAAATACTTTGAACGCCTTTCGGAATTCCGTAAGTTCATTGGCAAGGATTCATTATTCCCCCTCTGTCTTAAGAGATATTTATAAAATACTTTTTTACTGGTACCTTAGAAAAATTAGGAAAACTAAAGTAAAAAGGGATGGATATTCTCTTTGATCATCCCTTTAGTTACAGCTATGTGTTGATTAGCATACTCCTTTTTTTTTTTTTTTTCTGATTTTGTATAGATCCTTCTACTGTATCTTTACCGAGATAAGAATTTTCCCAGTGAAGAAATCATTAAGACATTGTTATTTCAGTGGGATCAGATTCCCCAGTAATTTCAGTCCAGTTTCTGCTCCATCTGGCTACAGCAAAGAACTTGATAACTGAAGTCAAATCACAGAGAAATCTATCCTTCAGCATCTGAGAATCTATCTGCAGGTATGTCCAGCTGTAGGATCCTCTGGGTGTGCCAGTGAGCCATCAAGAGGTCTCTGACACACATAGATGTGTGACAGAATTATAGGGGAGACCACAGCTTTCAACCCTGTTTGATGAAGTATAGTCAGTGGCTTGTACAGTGCACAAAGGTGTTTATTGTTTTTTTCCTTCAGGAAGAAGGATCACTGTAATAAGAGCAATGGTTTAAGTATTGGAACTGACTTACAGTCCTGCTGGTTCAGTACCACGTCTCCAAGCATAAGCAACACTCTGACAGGAGATGGGAAGTACTCCTGTAAACAAAGGGGATGTTTCCCACAAATGTCCTGTTCTAAATTTAAAAATCTGCCAGGACTCTAACACATATAGTAAATATTGCTTCTAAAGTGTTATA
Organism: Megaceryle torquata; assembly: GCA_024611175.1. Classification (NCBI taxonomy): domain Eukaryota; kingdom Metazoa; phylum Chordata; class Aves; order Coraciiformes; family Cerylidae; genus Megaceryle; species Megaceryle torquata. The sequence continues at coordinate 43,585 of JANIJG010014182.1, read as the reverse complement.
TTAACTAATTTTCTAATACGCAGTTTTAAAAACCAGGATAGCTTCTCCTCTTGCCAGTGCAATAGGTTCTATAGGCACAATTCCCTGAAGGAAAAAAAAAAAAACCAAAACAACCACCATTCACTTTCGGAGCTCTGGTTGGCTCCAGAAAACTTTATTGTACATTCATTTAGTCAGGTGCTGCAAACTGGAGAAAACAGAAGCTCCAAGTCCACCTTTTTTGTATCACTCATACAAATTGATTTTATTCTCTTGGTTATTTTGTTAATACGATACTTAATACAGAGGTGTATGCAGGAAATGTCCTATCTATAACTCATCCAAAACAGTTCCACTGGAAGTAGCTTCCCTGAAGGAAAGGGATCAATAGACAACTTAAGATGGGACATGGAAGATAACTTTTAAATTATTTGCAGATTTATGCAAGAGATGCCTGTGATGTCTTAACTTCTGTATAACTCAGTCCTTTTCCTTTCCATTTCCTCCAGTAACTCCTACAGCAGCCTCACCGTTTGTAGCTAAGAGAAAGATCTATAGGAAAGATATTAATTTCTGACTTTTGGTGCTGCTTTGCCACAATTCAAGACATCTCATAACTTCAGTCACAAGAAAAAAAAGTTACATAACAGCAGAAATGTAAACGTGGAAAGCAAGTTAGTATTTCTACTTCTTTAATACCATCTCTCTTGAAACATTGATGATTAAAACAATAAATTCAGCTGAACCAAAATAATAACAGATGTAAGTGTTCCCAGACCTAAACACCTTGGAAGGTTTGAGGTCACGTTTATTAAAATTGACCCCTATCTTAAGCAGTTTTGACACACATTTTCAGTCTTGGTTGTAAGCAAATAAGTAAGTCCTTTGAAACATTCTGAAGCAGGCAAATAAGGATCTGCCATATAGGGCTCTTTGACCTTATATTTTTGCACTAATTTCTCCAACTTAGTTAAAGTCATTAGGATTTCTCAAGTGATACTTCAGGGAAATGACACTTTAAAGTAACAACCTGTCTGCCTGGGCATGTGTGTATAAAATGGAAGACAGCATTTACATATTTAAAACTCAAGCAAAGTAATACAATTGGAAGTAAACTGGAGGTGACATACCCTCCAGCAACTATAAAAGTGTCTCCTAGTGACAAGACAGGAATATATTTTCAATTGAGATATAATTCCTTACTTCATCATTTTCCTGATTATTGCTAAACCACTAAATGAGTAAATAATATTTTCTAATTCAGTATATTGTTGAATTCAGCATAGAAAGGCATACCCACTATTGTAATATGACATGGTGCACATGATGAAAGCCATCTGCTTTTAAAGGTTACAGTTCAGAATTTCACTCACAACGTTAAACAATGGTTCCAATTACAAACACTGACATTCATGTGCCAGTGGCATAAAGAACTTGAAAAGTCAGTCCCACCAGATTTGTACAGCAAGAAGGTTCATCATGACTTCCCAGGTATTTGCAGATAATCCCAGAATCAAAACTGTCTGCATTTTAGGTCACCCAAGGCATTTCCACTCCATGGGTAAGCATTTGTCTGTCCAAATGCATTGATTTTTAACTGTGGCTTTCTGTTACTGTTGATATACATGAAGTTTTAGGAAAAATAGCTTTGTTGAAGGTAAATCCTAAGGATCAAATTAAAAGGATACAGATGGAATAAGTAACTATATTTAAGGTAATGGTAACCGTAAGACAGTATTTTGTTTAATAAATGCATATACAATACAAAAAAATTAATTCAAAAAAATTAATTCTAAAAAATTATCAAAAAGTATAATAGATAAGTACATGGTTAGAAAATTATCAAGGTCTACTTATAATGATTTGGTGTTCAGCTCAGTAGGATGGTTCTTATGTCCTTGCATGTGATATGTCTGAAAAAAATTAAGGATAATCCACCTAAAATGTGTACTTTATGGGACTATGTAAACATATCCCTTTTATTTCTTCTTATGTTCCATCTTCCTTAATATTTCTGTTTTCTTATTCCACTTCTTTTTTCTTGGTTTCATTAGGCTGAGTCCTTGTGTCTGGAATCTTCCCTTGAGTTATGGAATGAATAAAACAAATCATTTTATGATCTTGATTTCCAACAGCAGATGCTACCATAGCATCAAGTCTCCTGGCCAGTAGCAGATTAACATCCCTCAGCCTTGAAGGGACCATGATGAGGTGTTCTGCTGGAAGCACAAAGGGTGAAGAAAACCCACACTTCCTCCCACTGCTCTCTGGGTTAGCATGCAACCCAGATCTCTCTCTAAATTTCCTTTTATAGCAACTCTGTGGATGAAATACCTATGGATTTATTTTATAATCCAAAGGTTTCTACTGAAAGGTTTCTAGCTTTTTCTTTATAAATTGAAGGTTGCTGTTGAGGTGAAGCCAAGTTTCACTCTAGGGCTTGCTTTTGCCATGTACCAAGGATCAGTAATGGATAGTGAACTGTAACATACCAAAATATACAGAAAGGCAGAATCTTAATTCACATCTAAATTTAAGCACTTAGATTAGGCAGACAGCATCTTGTTTCAGAGACATTCACTTACCTCTCTCCATCAGCTTAGGAAGAAAAACTGTGTTCTTATCTGGGCAGAGCTGTCTCACTAAGGGCCTATGATTCAACCTAAAGTTAAGCGCCTTGCTTATGGAGACTGGATCCCATCCACAATCACTTCAGTTAGTCAGAAACAGACAGCTCTAAATTAGCTGCAAGTATCACTGATAAATGTGAAGTAAAACACATCAGAGGATAAAAGTGAAATTACTCTTAGAAGGCATTAAAGTCTATATAATGTCTCTGTTCAGCAGGTACCACTGAAGACAGCACACTAATAGCATGCTCCTGGTCCAAAAAAAATCTAACAGCATTCAGATGCTGTAGAAGCACAGAGAAGAGAATGTAAATAGCATGGAAATCATAATAATGCCTTTACATATAAAAATTACAGAGCATACTTCAGATACTTCTTGCACTACTGGATGGTGGGTTCCATAAAACAGTAAGACAGACTTGGTGAGAGTTCACAGAAAAATGACAGAAGTGGAAATGGAAAGACAGAGGATTTTCCCCTTGCAAAGGGATGAGTGAGAGGCAGAATGAAAAAATTTTACAAATTAATGTTATCATATAAAACAACAGAGGGAGAGCAGATCAGGGGCTTCCATTCTGGCTCTAGAAAGAAGAACAAGGCATTCACTGAAATTAAAAGGTGTGCAAGTCAAAACTGATAAAAGGAAATACCTTTTTATATTACATCTAATTAAATTGTAGAACTCATTGCCAAAGGAAGTCGTTGAGACCAAAAACTTAACCAGAGTCATCAAGAGATTGGATATTATATCAATATCATGGATATCCAGAGCTATCATAATTAAAGAAAATAAAACTTTTGGAAGAGATATTAAACCTAGCGCTTCAGGGTTTAAGCTAATCTCTGACAATTAGTGAGTGGGATCAGGAGATCTTTGTGAAGGCAGATTATTCTGCTTCTGCCTACTGCAGCATTCTTCTCTTGTTCTTTGCAGCATCTGCTACTGGTTGTATCAGACAGTAACAGACAAGATGGCTTTCCAGTCTAGGTTAGTCAAGGATTACTCTATAGTTAGAATCTTCAGTAAGGAAGCTCTACCAAGAAGTGTGTGCATATGTGTCTTAAACCCTTGAGCGAAAGCACAAGATGGGTCCACAATTTTGTGCTTAGTCACATATGAAGGATACACAAATGCACAATTACATGCTTGCAGGGATTGATTGCTTTCCAGATTTTAGTGTGAGGTTCATCTAGCACTTCAGGATTTGTTATTCTTCATGAATATGCAAATCAGTCCTGAAAGATAGGTAAATGAGTTATATTTAGCTTCAAGATAATCCAGATAATATATCAATGTTTGTTCTCTGTATTGAAATCTGTATTGAAATCAATGCACAGAAAAATTGTTTTCAAAGAGGTCATTTAAAAGGTGTCTCTTTTCCCCATTTGTTTTAACTTCGGTTTATTTTTGCTGAATTTTAAAACTAAGTCAAATCCTTATCCTGGCATGGGGGTCTTGGAGCCTGTGAGCAACTCATCAACTTCCTTCACCAGATGGATATCCTATCCACTATGTGCAGGTTAAACTGAAAAATCATCGGCAGTGAACTCCTCTAATCTAGGGCTGGCAACAGGGATATGCCATTATCAAGGTTTGAGAAGACATCCTACGGTGGACTGCCAATCAGTGGGAAAATGCATCTTTTGTATTATTTGCATAGTACAAAATGAGGGGAGAAAAAAGCTTTTGGAAATAATCCAGACATAATTTTTACCTCTTTTTGAACCAACAATAATTGACCTAGTTTTATTCAGAACAATAACTGACCATTACAAACATAGGAAGAGGTCTTTAAAATCTGCCTTTTTTTCTCACCCACCCACCAAAGAACTTTCTTTCTTTGGAGAATTAAATTGCTTCAGTATAAAGAATTCATACTAACTTTAGTTTTAGAAATCTGATACCGCATTTTTTCCCCATGAAGAATAATTCCTTGATTTGTTATCTTTGGCAGTTTTCCTAATCCTTACAAGCATTCATTATCTATTTTGTTTAGTTGAGTTTTATGCTACATTTGGAGATATTGTTGGCAAGTACGTGCAAATATACAGTAGCCTAGGTAACCCCTTCTTTTGTGTTTACCTTCACCCACAGGGTTGGTTTAAGCTACTACCTCTGTCAGTGTGGGTGGAATTTAATAAAGTTCATAACTAGATCTTTATTTCATTTGACCATCCTTGAAAGTAGTTCCTTTAAAAAGCAGAACGGCAGATATAGATTGAAGGCATTACAGACAAAAATTATTACCTTTTTATTTGTTATTTTTGCCCTTGTCTTGGTGAATTTAAAGATAAAATTATTGTTCCAGCTCAAGCTTTTATCTTCAAGCATAATTTTTAAAATTATATCATTTTAAAAGTATTCTAATGACAGCTAGTTGGAAAAATTCTTCATCCCCTTTGTAAAATATGCACTTTAAAAAAAAAAAAACAAAAAAAAGAGGATTAAAAAAAGTCAGGTTTTCTACAGTAGTGTTGTAACTAAAAATGTATTTCAAACTCCTATTTACTTAATCTTAACTTTCAATGTCTTATTTATGATAACCACAACAATTTGGATTTCTATACTTTACTCCAGGATATTCTGATTTTTCCTATATTTCTCATATTGTTTTAACCCCCTCCACCCCTATATACCCTACTGAAACAAGAGAGGAGGTATACAGTGGATTAAAATGGGGGAAGAGAACATCTGCTGTTACTTATGTCTCCCAAATGGAGAAGTTCAAAATAATCTGAGTAAGAATATGATGTTTGCCATGATAAATATTAACAACAGTAATAGAAGTTCAACACTACAGCTGAATAAAAGATATTAATATATATTCATGCAAGCACTTTGAAATTATGAATATAAATAATTTTATACAAACTTCTCTGCAAGTCCCTAGCCTGCCTCCTCTAACCCAAGTATTACTGTCAAATAATGCAAAATTTTATCCAGGAGTGAATTTTTATAAGTGACTCATAACCCACTGAATATAGGAGTATTTTTAATGGGAATGCTGACATGATCTCACTGTCTAGCTCAGACAGTGCTACTCAGTTTCTTGTACGTAAAACTCATTCAAATAGAGTGATGACAAGAACTTGTTTTTTAACAAGCCCTATAAAGTTCAGTTCAAACAAATACCTGTTATCAGGCTATTCAGGAAAAGGGGGGGTGGTGGTGTTTTAATGTTTTCCTTAGTTTTGAAGTGTTTGAATCGTTCATCGACCCACAGAGTAGTTTCCTTAGTCATTTTATTTTTAATTAATAGACTTGTGAACAACCGCAACTGCCTTGTGAGACATCAGAAACACTAAACAGATGACTAACTTGCAGTGAGCAATCTACTCAATACAGCCTGACTTAATTTGAGCCATACATGCAAAAAATAAAAACATGGTAAGTACACACGTTATTGTACAGCTTTGCGTCTGCTTTAAGTTAAGTCCCTGGTGAGCACAAACTAACAATCATAAAACTGAGAGGAACATTTTAAATTTATTACCACCTGTTAGAGTGATTTTGGGCAATGTTAGGGACATGCATTATCAGCTAATTTGGTGTCACAGTGATGGTGCTGGTGGCAACCATGGCTGCAGAAAGGAATGGCCACAGCAAGTGTCAGCTCTCTGGACTAGAGCAGGCATTAGTGCCTGATTACAGGAAAGATAGCACATCTTATTGCTGTGTTTCTTCTGTCCTGTGTCTGGATAGGAACCATCTACTGGGGGTTCATTAGAAACCAGCCTCAAGGCAAGCCAGCTCTGTAAACTACAGCTGTCTAATTGGTTTTGCTTGTGTGCACTGTCTTTGCTTTTATAATGTGGAAAAGCAACACAGCCTTTCTAATTAGATTGTTAAATATAATAGCTGAATGGCACAGCAGAAAAGAATTTGCCCTACTCTTTGTAATTTCAGAATATGGCACAGCAAAGATCTGGGATTTTTCCAGCCCATTTCCCCCATCATCATATCCAATAGTAATTAGACTGTTGGAGGGGTTTTTTTTCCTTAAAATAATGCAAACGATTGTAGGCTTTACTGAAATAAAATAAAATAAAATAAATAAATTTTAAGAAATGTCAAAACAGAATTCCAGGAACAAACACATCTCACCCTTTATTCTGTTGTCTCTGCTTTCATTTGCTTCAAATGGCAAGAATATGCACTAATTGGTGTCTTTGTTGCCAGTGAACACAGAAAAAAAAACAAATATACAGGCTTGGAAGATGAACTCGCCTCTCTGCCTGGAGGTGATCTCCCTAAACCAGGGATGAAATGCATTGGCACAGTGGGGAAAACTCCAATATCACCATTTGATGCACCTGTTTTATGTATTAAGAAAGGAATTTGGTCTGTCAGTTCAGCACCTTTCATAGGGTCTAAATTGATTCAAAAGGAAAGAGAAAGCTCCATGAAGCCAGTTTTCTTCTAGGTGCCTTAAATTCAAAGTTCTTGGTTCTTTTATAGGTCCTTGCTGGTTTTCACATAAGGACTTCTCCAACATCATGCTGAGCATAAGCTGAAGAATGCAGAGAGGCCTCTGTTTCCATTTGCTTTCTATTGAGTAATTCAACACATATCCTCACAGACATGATGTGGATACTTGGAAGGTTTCCTAATACAGTTGCAGCTTTCCCACTATTTAACAATCATATTCTCTTTTCATTTCAGGAGTCTATCCTCCTGCAAAGAGATGCTGAGTCCCCTTAGGGTAAATAGAGCAATAGGCAAATAATCAAATATCAAATAACTGAGCAATCCATATTGATTCTAAGGCTTAAGTCACTCTTGAAAACATGCCAGTGAGCATATTTTATGACAATCTTTAAGACATTTGGTGACCCTTCTGTCAGATACCCTTTCTGATACACCAGGGAGAAAATGAGGAAAAGGAGAATGCTTTAATAGAAACACCAAATATTAATTTCCCCATAAACACTGTGTTTGAAAAGGTAAATTCTTCAGTGTTCAAGCAAAATAGATATTTTTCTGGAATAGTACAGAAATGTTCAAGGAGTATAAAAAATGTGATGAAAAATAGCAAACTGTTCAATGTGCAACTGCAGTAAATAACAGCAACAGGAACCAGCTGTGCAACTTTGATGTGGGTGTCTCAAAGGAAAAAAGAAAATTAGTAACAAAAGCTAAGCGTACTGTGCCGAACTGATAGCACGCATTGCTCTCTACTGCCTTAAGCCTTCTGAGTCAAAATTACTTTGATTTCTAAACAGTGACCCTTGGTTGTCTCTCAGGGTTGCATCTTGCTCTGCAGAACATCAGAATGAGAAGTATGAAAGGAATAGCTTAAACCTCATCTTGCATTGTCTCTGTTATGTCATGGTCACACATCCCTGTGTTACAAGAAATGCTCAGAACAAACAAAACCAACTGTTCATTTTGGTTTTACTTCTCTTTTATCTATAAAGCATGAGACTGTATCATATAGCTCTTTTAGCTCTTAAGAAATTGTAATGTTTAGATACTAACTGTAAACAGCAAATACTAAAAAACAACATTTTTGCTAACAACATTGAAGAATCCCAAAAAGCTAATTCTTTTCAGAAAAATGTTATCGTAGAACCATAGAAGTGTCAGGTTTGGAAGGGACCTCTAGAGGTCATCTAGTCCAACCCTCCTGCTGAGAGCAGGGCCATCCTCAACTAGAGCAGGTTGCTCAGAGCTCTGTCAAGCCCCACCTTGAATGTGTCCAGGGATGGGGCCTCAACCACCTCCCTGGGCAACCTGTTCCAGTGCTCCACCACTCTCATGGTAAAGAACTTTCTCCTTATTTCTAATCTAAATCCACTCCTTTCTAATTTAAAACCATTACTCCTTGTCCTTTCACTTTTTAAACCTATGTAAACAGGCCCTCTCCAGTCTTTTTATAAGCTCCCTTCAGGTACTGGAAGGTGGCTATTAGGTCTCCCTTGAGCCTTCTCAAGGCTGAACAATCCCAGCTCCCTCAGCCTGTCCTTGTAGGAGAGGTGTTCCAGACCCCTGATCATCTTCATGGCCCTCCTCTGAACCCACTCCATCAGGTCCATGTCCTTCCTGTGCTGAGGGCTCCAGAGCTGGACACAGTATTCCAGGTGAGGTTTCACCAGAGAAGAGTAGAGCAGCAGAATCACCTCTCTCAATCTGCTGGCCGCACTTCTTTTGATGCAGCTCAGGATGCAATTGGCCTTCTGGGCTGCAAGCACACACCGGCTGCTCATGTCCAGCTTCTTGCGTACCAGCACCCCCAAGTCCTTTTCTGCAGGGCTGCTCTCTATTGCCTCTTCCCCAAGCATGTATTGATAGTGGGGATTGTTCTGGCCCAGGTGCAGAACCCTGCACTTGGTCTTGTTGAACCTTATGAGGTTCACCTGGGCCCACCTCTCCAGCTTGTCTAGGTCCCTCTGGATGACATCCCATCCCTCTGGTGTATTGACAGCACCACTCAGCTTGGTGTCATCTGCAAACTTGCTGATGGTGCACTCAATCCCACTGTCTGTCATTGATAAAAATGTTAAACAAGACAGGTTCTCCTCTATTGCTTTGTGTTTTCTCCTGTTCTAATAATCACTGGCCAGAAAATGATGGGAAAGTGTGTTTTAGAGATTCTTAGGAATTTTATTTTTAGGAAGGGAGGTCCTGATGGGATTTATGACTGAAATACCATAAAAGCTTATTTATGTATTCACACTCTCCTGTTGTATTTGTTTGGGTTATGGTTCAAGTGTTTTTTCCTGGGCTCTTGTGCTGCAGTTGCTGTATCTCCTGGATGCTGTGCAAAATGGAATCAGGCAGCCGAACCTCAGATTTACCTTCTCTTTGACTCTTTACATTGCTCGTGTGGCACAGCAGATTCTGAAGCCAGGTACTGTAGCCTACTGTGCATGTTGGACTCCTGGGGTGAGTCACTGTGCATGGAGTAACGTCCTTGACTGATACTGGGAGATAGTTGTGACACTGCCATGAAGTATGTTTTCATGTGTTTCAAATAAAAACTACCAGTGCTCATGTAGACTGTCCCACTGGAGAAGCAGGAAGTGCCATTTTGATCTGTGTACAAAACCAGTATGACCCATTAGGGATGAAGCTGCTACCTCCTGATAATTTGGTGGAGGTAGGCGGAGGACTAGATGAGTAGATCGTGTTCAGCAGATCAGAGTATTTTGGCCTGAGTGTCCATTTGTACTTAGACACTGAGTCAAGTCACTGTTGAAAAGGAGAATCAAAACATCGGAGAGTCATTCAATTTGAAAGGGACCTTGAGAGGTCTCTAGCTAAACCCTCTGCCCAGAGCAGGGCCAGCTATGATGGCAGACCACTTTGCACAGGGCTTTAGCCTAGAAAACCTCTAGATTTCTAAACTGATCCTAGAAAGCCTCCAAAGATGGTGACTGTATAGTCCTTCAGGACAAGTTGTTCCACTGCTCACAGGGGACATCTCTGGTCTGTAGGCTAAAACTTATGATTACTTAATGTGAAGTTTTAGGCTTGAAATGTGGAGAGATTTGCCTCTCACTTTGTTGCAGATGTCTGTTTTGTCAATGAAGTGATGTTGGATTTGCTAAAATCAGAGCCATGTTGAATGTTTATCTTCTCACCTTTTCTGTGTGAACTTTTCATTCTGGGGAAGAGAAGAGGTGGGATGGCCAACAATATAATCAGCCTCAGAGCAGAAGATGCCCTTGCTGTAATTTATGTACTGTTCTGACAGCTAGCTGAAAACACTGGAACATACAAGTTCTATTTATTTTTCTGCATGGTTATGTATTATGAACATTGTTCTCCTCCATAATAACCATTGTTTCCCTTCACAGAGGAGCACATGTATATAAAGGTAAACAGGTTCCTTCTCTCACACCAGTATTTGGATTTGAGGAAAGTACCAGGGTTTTTCCAGCTTTTCTACAGTTTTGATTTTGAGGTAAGAATTTGGTTTGTTTTATATTGGAATTAGAAGTATTATTTCTGGGCTCCTTTGTTGTTTTCTTAGTATTAAGACATAATGAATTCATGAGTTGTGCTGTGCATGCTCTATAGGCACAACAAACAAAATGTTCTGCACTAGCTAGCTTACATTTGTATTTGAGTTTAGATTAACAATTTAGATTCAACTGAGGTATTTTAGAAATAGCAACTTTTCAAGTTCCATTATTAGTGCATATTTGGGCTGCAGCCTAACTGCTGATTAAATTTGATAGGGAAAAAATGAGAAGTCCAGAAAAAAGCCGTTAGACACTGTGCTGGCACAGCCAGGGGACTAGTTCTTTTATGCTTTTATGAGCAGGCATTATTGTGAAATGTCTGATGGTGTTATTTTTCTTATGGCTTCTAGTACAAAAGAGAACGTGAGTGGATACTCAGATTTCTCGGAGAAGGGCTGCGTGATAAACACTGCTATGAGCTTTATGACTACCAGAGGATCTTCCAGGTCATTCTTTCCTTTTTCAACAGTCCTTTGTGTGATGAGGGCTCACAGGTAAGAATTAAAAAACAAAACCAAACCAAAACAAACAAAAACCCAACAACAACAAACCACACACAAAAACCAAACCAACCAACCAACCAAACAAAAAAACCCCAAACAAACAAAAAACCCAACCCACAATCTCCAAACCCTCACAAAAAAACATAGAAGTTTACATGATTTGGAGATCTTAAACATATACAAAGCAGAAAGGAGCAGTTGATTGAAGAACCAACTTGCCCTCTTGAAAATCTGTTCCTTGTTGATTTTATGTATGTTAAGGGGAAAGTAATTGCTTATGTCTAAACCAGCATCACATCCTTGTCCCCTGTAACTGGAACATGTCTCTGCCATCATGGAACCTCCCTCAGTTTCATCAGCTGGTGGTCCTCTTCTAGTTGTATTTCTACTGCTTCATGAAAGATACTGAAGATGCTGCTGTTTTACTCATATGATTGAGGGCCTTTGCTTTTTTAGGTCTTATTCCCTAACCAGCATGTATCCGTACAGAGCTTTATCAGGAATAAAACCTCACATGCCAGAAGCTCATAAGCAACCACCCTGAGAAATCCAGTCTGTTAAAAGTATCTCAGTTACGTATAAAAATCCTGGACAAAAAGACAAAAAAATAATCTTGCTACCTTAAGACTTCTTTTTAAGAGTAGTGTCTGTATGTATGAAGCCTTGAAACAAGAATGTCTTTTCTTCCCTGGGGTTGCTAAGAACATGTGGTGTTTGGTAATATGTTTCAACTTTAAGTTGATGAGATCCCAGATAGCAGACAGATTGCTAATTATACCCTTCTGAAAGATTGATAATAATTAGATCCTGACTATATTTTGTACAAGAACAAATTCTATTTTCTGTTTCAGAGTCGTATTCTGGAGATATTGCAGAACGCTGCCCATGTCACCAGAGCAGCCTATGAGCTGATACAAGATCACAGCCTCCTAACCTGGATAGTGCACATCTTAGAGAAAAGGTAACTAGGGAAATACTAGTGAAATAGGAACAATTTTACTGTCCACATTATTATAATTATGCAACTGAGTATGAAAACAAGGGTGACAGATACACAGATGGCCTCTCGGTGATTGTGACATTTGGCACCTCAGGCCATACTGTCAGAACCTCCTGAATTCTCAAGTGTTTCCTTATGTTTCTAAAACACAAAATCAAGATACTTTCTAGGTAGGAGGGATGATGGGCATTGAGGGGACTTCCTGGTTTTGATAACACTTTCTTGAAAAACTTAGAAAACAAAATGCGTTTTTGCATATGTGACACTTGAATTTTAAATACCTACTATTCACATCCTGTCACAGGACTTCCTACACAGTAATTGGCACAATAATGAATTTGAGATGTCTATAACATTTCTCCTCCTGTTTCTTCCTCCTCCTCTTGCCTCTCCTTCATGTATGTGCACACACACACAGAGTCTGTTTTGCATAGATTCCCCTGGCAGGTTCCAGCAGGGTTTCAGGATCAGCTACAGTGTGATTGGCCTGAACAGGTTCCCAGTACTGCTCCCCTGTTGTGCACCTCTATTTAGTACAATTCAGTACATTTGGAAGTGAAAAGCCTGGATTTGGCCTTTGGCACCCAATAATTATTTTATGATTGTACTTTTGAGAATTATTGCTCTTGCATCCTCTGTACAAAAATGAGATGGCTCCTTATGTTCCTAAGCCTTAAAGTAGTAACAGCAGTGCTCACAGCACAATATCAGGAGTTGTATTTACATTGTTATTCTGAGGGCAGGGGAGAAGGGTGGTGTGGGGACCCAAGTTGTCTTGAACAGTAACTTCTCTGAAGAAGTGGTTGCAATGGTTGCAATGTAATGGAATACTTGGCAGAGCTGGGTAATGAAAGATGCAGGTCAGAAATCACTACTGTCATGCCGAGGCCATGACACATCCCTGCATCTCCCCAGCTGCAGCATGACAAGAGGAGGGCAGCTGCCAGGCCTTCTGTGTGGCTGGGGCTTCAAAGGGGTGCACTCTTATGCCCTGAGGGGGTCCTAGCTGAGAGGCACCTATTGCCATTCACTGTTCCAAAAGTGCACTAGAATACGGTCCCCTCTAAGTGACAGACTGGTTCCTGGTTAGGATCTGCCTTCTAAATGGTTGTGTGCTTCTTTTTTTTTGTTTTTCAGGTTTCTGGAAAACAAGCTGTTAAATAAAATTATTTCCTTACTTCATACTCTGTGGCTAACAAATTCAGGAGGCAAAAGAGAAAACAAGAATCAGTCCCAGGAGAACAGGAAGTTTCTTCCAATTCAGCTCGTAAATGAATTTCTCTATGTTTTGATCACATTAATCAAACACATTCGGTAAGTCCTTTTTTTTTTCTTTTCTTCTTGGTTTTCCATCAGTTTGCATCTCATCCTCTGTCCAGTTTGAAATTTATTCAGGCCAGAATTTCTTGGTCTTTGTTAGTTAATTTTTTCCCCTTCAGTTCGAATGTTGAGTAGTGAATTTCTTTGACAGCTAACTGTTTAAATACACAGGGAATAAAATAACAGCTGATGTGCAGTTACTGTCCAGTTCTACATCCTTAATTACTGGCCATTTTTAAGCTGCTATGTTCTACCTTTTTCTTACTGGATTGGGGCCTGCAGTTAACAATGCTGTTTGCTGCAAGGATCTTTCATACTCTCCAAAGGCTAGGACTTTCTGTGTCTGTAGCATGCCTACACATTTTATGAGGAGAAACTGTGCAAAATTCTACACAGCAGTGTTCAGAAGGGGTCAGTCTGTTATCTTCAGATCTAGAGCAGTTAATCCATCTAAGCCCAGCAGAGACAGTAGAAAGAAAATGGGTAACCAGTTCTGTTTGTGTTCTCAATAGCACCTGCAGCTCTTCATGCAGACAAGCATTGGCTAGAGAAGTAATGCTTATTTCCTCAAAATTTTGAAAATTCATACAAAGTAAAAAAGCAAAGTAAAGCTCCAGAACTCTGTCCTCTTCCTTGTGTGCCATCTACCTTTTCTATTTACAGGCAGAAGGGCAAAGACTGTGTTTCATGGTCTCTTCTGCCAAACACTAATGGAGAGAAGTTCTGGGGTTTCAGTAGGAATGAAACTAGTTATTACTAGCATCTTGAGAAACAAGAGTGTATGTTTGTAGGGAACCGCAGGAGAAAACTGCAGGAAGAGACTCTTAAGGAGGAAAAAAAAAAAAAGTTACTTATTTTATTAATTAGCACACAGAAAAATACATGGCATTTTTGTTTTCTTTTCATAGGACTAATTTAGACCTAGCCAAACTGACTCAGTTTTTCAGTACACTCAAATCTGTGTTGGAATATCGTGCTGTACTTGTTGAGGCCTTCAAAGAAATGAGCCGGTTCACTGTGAATGACAGCGTTCTCTCAAACAAAGAGATCCTGCTGCTGCTGCATAAGTGGAGCATCATCGAAAAAGACCTGCAACTGCAAGAGGATGTGCAGACCCTTGCTCAGAAATACAAAATCAAAGAATTGCTCAGTAAGTACTAAAATATTTCTGAAAAGTGATGTTGTTGATGCTGTTACAAGCTAACCATGCAAGGTGAGGCAGACTTCATAGAAGTGGTATTAATAACTTTTGTTGGACAGTCTGATAGAGGTTGGGGAAGGAGGAATGGAAACAGATGTTTCTGAGGTCTTTCTTGTAGTGATTTTTAACTTTAAAACCAATTCTAGAAGCTTTGGAGAAATACAGTTTTAAAAAGGGAATGAGCTTTAAAATGAAACTTAGTTGCAGATCTACAGTCAGGCTTTGAAGCGTTGTATTCTTAAATGGTGTTTTTTTAAAAAGCAGTGCTTGGAGGTCTTCTGCTTAAAGATTTGAACCAGGGGATTTGAAAGTGAAATATGAGTAAAAATTAGCAGTAAAGCAAGCAAAAATTAAATAACATTTTTTGTACTGTGAACAATGTTGGAAGAAAGCAAAATACATTTGGACTTGTATGACTTCTCTCTTGTTACCTCTGTGAATAAAATGTGGGAGGAACTTCATAGTGGGAAGTGTTAAATGATGTTGGTTTCCTGCAAATACAACAACTGCTTTTGGTGCACATTATAGCTTCTGTGGGTTTCTTCAAATACTCTGTATCACTTAAACTAATTATTAAAGTAGCACCGTATTTAAGGGCTACCATAAAAACTTTATTTTTTCTAAAGTTTTTCCACACCCTTTTAGTATCTGAGGATTTTCAGAGAGTTCTTAGTTACACTTGTAACTTAACTATATATGTGGGGTTTTTTTTTAAATCTGTTACTTCAAGCTTCAGGAACTTATAAAACAGTTACAAAAATTGATCCTTACTTGAAATTTTGTTTCTGAGGTTATATTTCAGGAGTTGTCCCCATCACACCACAGCCCCCAGGAAAAAAATGCTGAAATGCATTTCGTTCACTCTAAGCTGCAGAATACAACATCAGTGAAATCTGTGATGATTTTCTCAATGACTCCCCAAAAGCAAATTGCCTAAAAATGTTCTGTGTGGTCTGGTGGTGGCAAAGTGCTGTTGCTGTTTGGTTGCTTTGCTGCTCCCCGTGACTCAGTCAGCATCCAACGGAGGGCAGCCCTGCATTGCAAAGTTCTTTTTTTCACACATGGGGTGTGAAGAATTCACATGCCCTTGGTTGACAGCACCTCACCATCCAGGCCCACCTGTGCTGGAGGAAACCAGGCTTTGCTGCTTTAGCCTGTGCCCTTCAAAAGCAGCGTGGCCATCCTTGCACCTCCTTGTGCCTCTGCCAGGACAAGGAGTAGTGGCTTGAGCATTTCTTGTGTGTAAATAACACAGATTTACTGGCAGTGCTGCATCTTGGGGACCTCTGAAATGCGGCCTGGACTTTGCTGGGCTGTGGGCCAAGGCCTGGCTGGCGTTATTGCTCACCTCAAAGTTAGGTGATCCAGTTCAGGAGAAGTGTTCCAGGCTGTGAGTCATGGGGAGCTGCCTGTAGCCCATTTGCTCTGAATTGCATAGGCTCAATTAGGCTGATAAATGAGGCTGGTACTTATCCTTTTAGCAACTGAAACAACACATTGTACCAGCTCTCTTACGTGATTTTGTACTAAGAAAATCCTTTGGAATATCTGATGTTTGTGTTGTTGGTGTTTTCTTCTTACAGAAAATATTAAAGAAAAGAACAGATCTCAAGCCTCATCTCATGCATATCATCACATCCGGAAAAAGAATGAGATAGAAGGAGAAGGTGACACTGCAGCAGACCTGAAAGTTTCTGAGCTGGAGAAATGCAGAGATCATCTCAATGCCATATTTGCCTGCTGGGAGCCTGTTTTCCCAGTGTTGCCTACCAAACGTGAAGGGGAGCCCCTCGAATCTGCCAACCTTGTGGATGAAACAGCCAATCTTACCTGTTCGTCCACTTACGTAGTAACTAAATGGCTGGTGAAGTCCATGGTTGAGCACAGCCTCAATATGCAAAATGTTTCATTAACTCTGCGGTGGCTGCAGAATTACATCTTGCCGCACCCAGTGGCAGTGCAGGAAATGCTCAGGGATGAGACACTGAGAAACAACATCTTCAAGTTTTACACCCAGATCTGTGAGGCCAGCAGCGGGACGCCTGAACTCTTTAAAGACCTTTGTTTGTTCAGCTCAATCATGCTTCACCTAATGGATGCCCAGGGCCTGACCAACAACAGCTTTCATGAGCTCATGAAAACACTGTGCCAGTCAGCAATGACAGAGGATGCAAACAAGAAAGGTAACTTGTCTTTTCACTCATGTTACAAGGCAGTAATGGTAGAAAGGAGGTAGTTCTATGGGGTTTTTTTAATTCATCCAAACAGATTGAAGCGTGCCCATGACCATTGATGCTCATAACTTCACAAAGTAAAAGCTGTGTCGTACAGAATAGGGTCACACTGTAGAGGTTTCTGATAGTACATCAGTCATACTCCCTCAAAGAAACTTTCTCCTTCTAGGACTAAAATGGAGTTCAGTGAGCTATAAAAAAATAAAATTCCAAGAGGAAAAAGTAGTCTGCAACAAACTGAGTCTGTGTGGTTTCGGGTTCCGATCCATATGCTGTTCAATGTCAACATTTGATAGCAAAAGCCACAGGTCAGATTTCAGACTTTTTTATTTGAAGAGGTCAGAGGTTTGTGCTAACAAGAAACTGTTATCTTTCCTTAGTGTGAGTAGGATCATTTGCTTTGCATGGGCAAAAGCCCTACAAATTTTCAATCTAGGAAGAGGAGTTAGGAGGCTGTTTTAAAACAGGGGTTGGGAGGTAAAAGGGTTTGGTTTTGTATTACTATGTGGAAATAGAAGAATATCTGTTCTGATTTTTTTTTCTTAATTTTTCTTCCACAGCTGTTTGTGTATTCCTGACTTCTGTTTACATTGGGGACATATGGCTTGGAGCACAGGAGCCAGATATGTTAATAACCCATATCAAATTGATCTGCAATAGTACAGATGATAAATTAAATGATGATGACTTGGAAACTCATAAACAAGGAGAAGAAACTATTACACCTCTTTGCAAAACTCTTTACTTGGCTACGTCTGGGACATTAATTCAGTGAACTGAACACTTAATCTTTAATGTTATATACTCTGCCATCATTACTTCGAGCCATGAAACCTTCCTGAACTGTTCTCCATACAAATCTAAGTTGTTTTGTCATAAAGATCAATATTTTATTACTGTGTGCAAACTCAGAGGAGGAAAGTTGTATTCATCATTCCTCAATGCAACGTCAAAGCTATGATTTCCCTTTTCTCATATGGTATGGGACACAATGGTATTTATATAGTTTTTATTACAGATGTTTTTAACTTTATGAAGAAGGGGGAAAAAAAAAAAAGACTGATTAGTGCATTGCCATTATAAAACCATATAAAAATACATTGCTGGAATGTATTTCAGTCCCCACGTAGTTAAAATCCATCCTCTCTCCAATATAAGATGGGGAAAAAAAGACTGCACCACAATGTGATGTTAAGTACAGAGTACAAGTAGTCAGAGGTTTAGCCACAACGATTTACTGTTTTTGAAGAACTCAGTTTCTTCCACGATACATGATACCAAAACCAGTATGAATAGAAGACTGAACACTGGAATCATGATGGCCTGGGATTCTTCTTGGGTTTAAATTAAATGGTTTTTGAAAGCATTTATATTGGAGCTGGTCTGGTTTTATTCTCTGTTCTTTTGGTTTGGTTTTTTTGTTGGCTTATTTTTTAATTGAAAAAAGCCCCGACCATCACTGCTGATGGGACTTGGAACAAAAGCCCATCTTTGTTCCATTGTGAAAAGATGAGAGATGGAACTAAAACCCAAATGACTTGCTGCTCATTGATTATACATGTTTTTTATTGGAAATTCTCTGTGAAATCTGATAAGTATTTCTTGAATGTGGCCTCGGGGGCAGTTTAACATACCATTCCAGATACGCAAACATGCAGAGCCTGAATGTGAATGTTTGAAATGTAAAACACAATTTATTAAATTGATTCATGAATATGTGCTGTGCCTAGGTACTTTGTACAAATTCTGTACAGGGAAAAAAATCAGAAATGCACACTCCTTGTGATGTTTATTTCATTTGTTGGGTTTTTTTAAATAAAAGAATGTGAGATGCAAATAATGGGGATTGCTTCTGCATATAAGAATTCTTGTCCTATAGAAACTGTAAGAACTGGATCAAGATTTGATTTGAAAATTAAGATTTCTTGGAAAAGCTGCCATCCCATTAGAGGCTAAAATCTGAGTCATAAAATCCCTAGGGTCTGGCATAACAAAATCTTCTTTGGGAGGAAAAAAACTTATTTTACTTACTTAAAAAAACCCCAAAACAAAAAAAACAAACACACCCCAAAAAACCTCAAACAACACCCCCCCCAAAAAACAAACACCCCCCCCCCCCAACAAACAAAAACCCCACAAACAAACAAACAAAAAAACAAGCCACCTGGCAAAATAAAACCAAAGGAGTTCCAAAATGAAAGATGTTTTTCCATCTCCTCTAACTGGAAAAAATAATACCCATGACACGCAGGGAAAGTGTTTTTTAGCTGTCTTGAGGGACTGAGCACAGCTCACAGTGGTTTAGAGTATGCTTTGCTTGAGAGAATTAAAGGAATTATGTAAGACCATTCAATCAACCTAAGGACAGTAATGCAGAAACATGTTTTCCCTACCTAAATCTATCTGAACTGGTAATAAAATAAATTAATTTTCCAAGAGTTGAGTCTATTTTGTCCATAATGGGCAAGTGGTAAGCAACCTCCCTATCTTAATCCTGACCCATGAACTTTTTCATCCCATTGTCCTACTGAGGGCAAGTGAAAGAGCAGCTGGGTAGGTGTCTGGCAGCCAGCCAAGGCCAACCCACCACAGCATCTAATGTGCTGTAGTGCAGCCCCATCCAATCCCTTAATAACGTAACAAAACTCGATGCAACAACTCAGTTGTTGACACTCTTCAACAAGTTGCAAGCCCAGAATGATTATGGGTAGGCACTTGCACACCTTGAATTATTCCTTTACATGCCCTTTGGCTATGTTTGCTTTAAAAAAAATAAATTGTGTAATTGGGGTACCTGCAGGAGAAGAATTCATGTGTCAAACCTCAGCCTCTTGAGAGTGCTTCATGAGTGAGATCTCATTCTAGAAATAGGTACAGCAGATGCAAACAGGCGTGCTAAAGGACTTGTGCTTAAACAGCTACTTGCACACCGTGGTATTTCTCTCTGTGAATGAAAACTGATTTCTGAAAGAAGTTTTGTCACTGCTCAAACCTGGAAGATAACTTCTAAGCCATAGCAGGCTTTAGCTAATGAGATGCATGGTGCTGTAGAAGTGGAAAGCACTATCAGGAGGCCGTGACTATGAGCAGGGCCAGACATGCCTGTTGGTATGCTTTCCTTTCAGTAGTGCATTTAAATCCTGACTGATTGCATGTGAATCCACACAAGGGGTTTGTACTCAAAAGTTGATTTTCTGGTGGGCTGAAGTATTCAGAGTGGCCCAGCAGTGAGTATTGTCTCCCTAGCTTGTAATGTTTTGTTAGTATCTCCAGTACTGCTATTGCCAAAATACTCAAGGTTGGAGGAGAAGACTGATTGTTCATACTCTATTTTTTTTAAATGGTAGTTTTGGCAACAAAAAGAGAAAATAAATGCAAATGATATGACAATTTAAAGCTACTAGCCTGTCATATAAAAGATAGATAGCTCATACCTGCTTATCTCTCAGCACCTCTGAGCTTCAGTATAGTCTAGTAATGTGGCAATTAAAAGATTATTATGAAGTCCTCCTAGAAATAATGGTCAAGTATTTTTAAAAGCCATAGATTGTTAGCAGTTAAATGATCTGTGCATGTCAAATACTGCCAACATATACAAAATACATTTTAATAAATCATATAGATGGAAAGCATTTGGAAATGGAGAACTTGCTCCATACACAGGCCTACGTTTTAAAACAAGGTGATTCTCCAATTTAACACAACTTACTTTCACGCTGTCATGGTGAGAACCATGTGGAGGAAGCTTCAGAGCACTCTGCAGTCTGCTTGCCGGTCTGGGCTGCCCTCACAGAAGTCATTGCCAGGACAGGCCTTTTAAGCCTTGTACACAAGATTCACAAAAATTCAGCGAGGTCAACAGCCCAGAAGAACATCTTGCTTCCTATTGTACCTGATGTACAGATAATGTCCGGTCTGAATTGCAGGTGGGGCTCCTCAGGATTTGCAGTGGATCTCAGCGATGTGCTCACTGCTGGTGCCAGTGCTCAGATGAGGACATCTGACACATTAGCAGGAGAGGACTTCAGATAGCATGAAGAACAGGGCAGCTTTTGTGGAGGTAGTGTTTGCGGTAACAGAACCAGCATCATGAGCTGATTTGTGTCACACTTTGTTGACTAGTGGGTGCAGCTTTTCAACCATCCCTGAATGCTGCAGACCACACAGGAATGGCCTCTGTTAATGGAGGACTCAGGGAAGGGAAAAGCGCTCACAGTGGAGAGCGAAGCACTGGAAAGGCCTTGAAATGGGTATGTGTGGAAATGTCCCAGAGGGAAATGCATTTCTCTCTCCCCTTCTCCCCTCCTCCTGCGTTAGGTGCTATAAGATAGGTTTGCATTTTGCATATTATTTATTACCGCTTCTGTGCTTCATACAATATGCCTTCCATATCCAGGTAATTTGAAAGGAAAAAAAAAATCATTCAGTGGTTATATGAGTCATATTCCAGAGCAACTAACAGAAGAATACCAGTTGTTACAAATGAGAATATTCACATCTTTCAGAAATCCCCTTGGAATCCGTTTGTAGAGAAAAAGTTCTTGGAAAAACAGGATGATGGGGGTCTGTCAGGAGTCAGGGAGGTTGCTTGACCAGCCTGTGCTGGCAGGCAGTGCAGAACTGTGGCAGGAGAGATGTTCTAGCTCAGGGTAGACAGATGTGGCAGGAATAACAGAAGTGCAGTAGCTGCATCCTCGAGGAGGAAAATGGGTGTAGAAAGTCAGATCCTCTCCAGACCGTCTTTGATGATACCGTGTGACTGCAGTGGGGTTAAAGGTAACTGTGCCAATTTTCAGCAGGAGAGCTGGTGCCAACAACCTCAGCTCTAGCAAAAGATAAAGGTACCTGAGGGCAAGGGAAGGCTATTGTTGCCATCTGAGTTGACCAATAGAAATATTTGATTCTCTGACACATCTCTGTCCATGTTGCACCTTCAATTCCTGCAGCCTTTCCTTGTTTTCTCCGTCTGTCCGTGACTCAAGTCTGACTCAAACTTTACGCCTTGACAGGTTTCCAAGCCCAACACTGGTAGTAGTCAGTTTGCTCAAAAAGCAAACTGCAGAAGTGTTTATCTCAGAGAATAAAAGAACTGAAGATAAAAAAAAAAACAAAACAAAACAAAAAACACAATACAAACATATGCCTGGTGGTTTGGTCTGTCTCTTGTGTTTAAGGCTTTTTTAACACAGCCAAATCCACCCACTCTCTGGTAACATCATAGCCCCCACTCCCTCTACACAACATAAGGTTGCTCTGGCAGTGCTTCACTGTAGGAGTTTTTGCTGCCTGCTTTGGAGACATGGAATTTCTAAGCTTCTCAAGTTTCAAATGAATTTTGTGTTGTCCTCAGCCTGGTAACTAGCTATGCAATCTTTCATCTGTTCCAGCCCTCACTGCCTTCTTTAGTCCTACTCTGCAGTCCCAGCTTTGTGCTTACTGGAGCTCTTAATCTCTCATGAATCTTTGCCTGATTCTGCCAAGGTTTGGTGGAGCTCCACAAGTGAGGAGAGGTGGAGAGAGCAGAGGCTACTGAAGGGGGAGGGAGTGAAAGTGGCCCTTCCAACTCTGCTCCAGCTGATCTAAACCTCTGATCCTCTCCACCTCACCAAAAAGCTGCTGTTACCTTCATGCAGAGATGTAGCTTCTGTTAAACTATTTGCCATGCCCATCTGAAAGCAGGCAACTCATGCACAACTGCAATGTTGCTATTGTGGTTTTGGCAGCATTTTCCTTTGATATAAAATATGGCAAACACACTTCTCTTTTTCTAATGACTGGGTAACTGGCAGATACCATTTAAAAATTGTTCAATATCACAGTTTTGTTTCCATCTACCATTTCAAAATGGAAGCAAAACGTTATTGGTTATTAGCAGCAAAACTGTGTTTCTGGGCAGTAGGTAAATATAATGACTTTATTCAGTAAGACACTCATGTGAGATAATTAGGGCTGCCATTAGCTTTTATAAGTCTGTTCTAGGTAAACAGTGTTTTAGTACATTTTAAGTAACTTTTTTTTTTTCTCAATAGAAAAGTAAATAATCTATCCTTGAAGGAACTGAGCTTTAAGTTAGTGAAGCAAGGTGTAACCCTTCTGAAAGCAAAGGTTTATTGTTGATGTTGCACCTGACATTATTGCTCATTTTTCAGAGGGTGACCAAGTGGATGTGTCACTAAGATGCAGCTGATGAGTGTGACCTGAGGACAGAGCCAGAAATAGATGATTTGTGGCTCTCATGATATATAAACAATACTGGTTACGCCACCTATTCAGTAAGATCAATGGGATGCTTCTTTCTTTCACAGCAAGACAACCCAGTGAAAACTAATGCGGCAGAGATGCCCCTGAGGATGACAGAAGCAGGGCAGAACTCTTTACAGACTTGGGGTGTAAACGGTACAGGCTTTCTGCTAGAGGAGTAAATCTGCTCTCAGCCAAATGGAACCACACGACCAGCAGCACACTCTGCACCAGGTAGCTGGGATAGGAGTTTGAGTCTGAATCCTTACTTAAAGAAGAGAGAGAAATTTTACAGTCATCATCAGGATCTAAAATGCTGATCAGGCTACTCCAGCAACGTTGCTCAGATATAGCTTTTAGGACTTTCTCTTATGCTGTCCTGGTTTGAGTGAGAACAGAACTAATACTGTCTTAAATGTGACATATGCATCCAGGATTTTTCAGGTTTGTCCTTTGTTGAAAGACATTTTTCTTCTTCGCCTGAAGTAATTCAGGTTTTTGGTATCAGTGTCTAATAGACAGTCACAGCAGTGACCTTTTTTCTGCAGTCAGGGGAACTGTACTGCTGGGTTTGTTCCAGTATTAACTAAGGCTCAGATCCTTTCATGAATGCCAGTTTCATCTGGAAGGGAGGTAGGTGATTGAGAAGCAATCACATCCGAGTATCAACTACTGAGATCAACACCATGAAGCTGTTCACCATTGGAATGGCTTTCTTCTATCCGGTTCCCTGCAATCACTTGTCTGTAATGTGTGGAGAGAAAAAAAAAACAAAAAACCAGTTATCAGAGACATCTGTTTGGAAGGCAGGTAACAGCAGTTTCATAAGGAACAGAAGATGGTCCTTCTAACACAAAGGACATTGAATCCAGCACGAGAGATGCTTTTGGACTTCATCCCTCTTTATCTATCATGAGAATCATGGTCTTACCTGGAAATGGACTATGACCAACAGCAAAAGTGTGAGCTGTAATTGACAATGTGGTGACTTCCCCTTGCCCCCTCAAGATGGGACCTTCAGTCCAGCCCTTAAGGTTTGTTCTTTAGCTGGACTTTTAAACTTTGCTATGACTTGCTCCATAACGAGGGTGAAAGGAACTGTCACGGCTGTTCCTGAGAAAGAGGGATAAGAGCTTCATGTGACTGTGGATGGGTGACACTGGGGACAAGAACAAGAGTGACGTTTGATATCTGGGAGATATTCCCTGGCACTGGGTTTAGGAAAAGTCAAGAACTAGCTCTAAAGGGTGGTGGGGATCTAAGCAAAAAAACAGGACAGACCTAAAAAGAAGTGGGTAGGACTAGGGTAGCAGCAATTTTCCATTGTACAAATAACAACCATAAAACGATGTCTGGTTCTGCCAGAAAAACAAGTTAGTGGTGGGATGGAAGTGATGACAGAACAGCAGAGCACACCCTGTCTCCCCCTCCCTGAGCCCTCTTCCCAGCAGCTTCCCAGGCTTCACCCTTAAAAAAGAAAAAGCAGAGGAGCCCTGGGCTAGAAGCAGTAAGTTCCATTCAACAGCTGAACACAAGATCCCAACTACTATATACTTAGCAATTCAAAGGTGAGGAGGAAAACTATACTGGGAAGAAAAATGTAACCCAAAAGTGAGCATGAAAATGGAAAATATTTGAAAAGTCTTAGTAATGTCCTGCAGCCATGGCTTCAGAGACAAAAAGAAGATTTTTTTTTTGCCTAAAAGCCAGTGTTTCAGTGGCTACACAGATGTAACAATCAAAATCTGAAAACCATGATAAATGAAATGGGATGAAAAGGAAAACAATTTTTTTTAATACTTTGGAGGAAGGGAAATAAAAACTTTATAACTTCCTATTTCTATTAAATAATTGCTAATGAAAGCTTAAAATACCAGTGCCTGACAAGACTAACACAACAGAGATTTTGCTTAATGGTAATTGAAAAAAATGAAACAAAATCCCAAAGTCTCAGCAATAGGCCCACCACAGGCAGGCAGATTTTGGGGGTTTTTTGCTATGATGTAGTCATATTTAAGTCATCTCTCTTCTCTCTGACAGAAGCAAGGCAAAAGTTCTCTTACCAAAACAGGATGTTTTCTTTCCAGTCCATTAAGTAACTAAATATCATCAGCTAGCTATCCATATTTTAAAATCAGCTGGAGAACTTGCAACTCAGAGACATGGAGACTGTCTGAGGAGAACTCTGGCTGGCTCTTGTTAATTGTTAACCATGCTTGGAACAGCAGGAAAGTTTGAGGAGGCTGGAAGAGCCCTAGTGTCCCAGTACTTAAAGAGCATGAACTGGTCAAGCCAGGTCACTATAGGGCAGTGACCTCAGTCCCAGGCAAAACCATGGAATTAAAGGTAAGATAAGATACAACTGAAAAGGTATTTCACAGGACAGGAAAATGAATTCCAGACAGTGTGGTTTTATAGAAAAACAGCTATGGTGAAAAATGTTTAATGTCATTTTTTGATGTGAACACAATTTAGAGGATAAAGGTAGCTGCATGGATATAGCTATTCCATACAGTATTCCATACTGCCTTCTTTAGAAAGAACTATACACAAGCCCCATTAAATGGGTGTTACGTGAATTATGCTTCTGGAAGAGAACCGAAGAATTCTCTCTGACTCCGGCTTTTTCAAGCAAGGCTCTGTAAGCACCCCATCCTGTTCAGCATTTTCATCAGTGATCTGGAAATAAAGTCACTCAGAATGAAAGCTGCAGATAAAGATACAGTTATTTAAGTGAGAGCAAACAGGCATATAGCACAGACTTGGGCAGCTGGTTAAGACGGACCTATTATTCGAACAATATTAATGTATTAAATTTAAAGCCTCCATCCTAGCAACAATATTTTTTTCATTGAGAACTGTAGATTTCTCATGAACTATTCTCCCTAAAGACAATGAATTGTGGCACACAGAAAAGCTTAAGATATTTAGGGGGGAAAAAAAAAAAAAAGTAGATCTAATAATTTGTATTTATGGGTTTCTGGGGGCAGATATGATCTTTGAAAGTCTGAAGTAGGTGATAATGATTCCAAAATTTCATATATTTATCACGCTGTCCATCCATAGTGATCCCTATTTGGCATTCTTAATTAATGAACAACTATAGTGGTTTTTAAATACAAATACATGTTTAGCCATCATTTTATTGAAGTAGTTTATCAGTTAAGCCAAGATTCAATGCTAACACATCATGATTTAATTAGGCAGAAAATAAGAAATACTGATCAACTTAATAAATGCAATAACTTGTCCTCCTCTGCAGAGGTACCGTGCCTGGGCAATGATGCTGGGAGCCTTCATCCCTGACCTCAGTGGGCAGCACTCTCAAATCTCCTCCAGTGTAGTTTGTAGGAGCAAAGGCAAGAACTAGGAAGAATTTCAGAAAGCAACAGAGAACACGTAATGTAAAGACAGCCTGCTACCCAGTGTCTGAGCAGTGCAGTCCACTACACAGCCCACCTGGATGGATGTTTGCCTGGTGGCACCAGACTTGGAGAATAGCTGAGTGCAGCTGCGCATGCATGTTCTGACCTCACGTTCAGCAAACAGTGTCCTCTC
The DNA here is from genome assembly GCA_024611175.1 of Megaceryle torquata. Classification (NCBI taxonomy): domain Eukaryota; kingdom Metazoa; phylum Chordata; class Aves; order Coraciiformes; family Cerylidae; genus Megaceryle; species Megaceryle torquata. The sequence continues at coordinate 16,952 of JANIJG010014182.1, read as the reverse complement.
AACTGCAGAGTAGTAGTATGCAATATCTGGAGGGACACTAGCTACTGGTAAGCAGCCCCTGTTCCACACCTTGAGGTCACATCTACATTCACACAGTGATTGGTGCTAAACAGAACTCCAGCCCATTAGTTTTCATCTGGAGATCAGTTATCTCCGAAAAATCTCGGTGCCACTCTAAGTGTGATACCAAGCGCAGGCCTCTCTCCTGTGGCAAACCTGCTAAAAAGGTACAAAGCATGTTTCTTTAGATGACAGGAGTGAGAGCACTCTCCTGTGAAGACACTGTAATTTCAGCTCTGGTGACTGAAGTCTTATAACAGGCTTTGACAGTTCATGGCTAACCATTTTTACTACTCCTGTGGGCCTGACAACTGCTTATGTGAAAGGGAGCTGGTTCTGTCAACATAAAAAGAGAAACTTCTAATAATGGTGGTGTGAAAGATAGCTTTATCCCCTGAAACCAGAGGCTTGAGAATAGCAAGATTTATTATCTGCTCTTTGAGATTAAATTCGGAAACAGTACTGGGGAGAAATTGGGATAGATCCCCAGGAACCCTGTATATGGGAAGCCAGTTGAAAAGACTTAGCTGTCTCAGCTTCTTCTGAAACATGCAGTGATGCTGTAATCTATGCAGCTGTGTCATGTAGACCTCAAATACTGGTCCTCTAAGTATCCTGATAATGAGATGCAAGCAGCACTGAGAAACTGGGTTATTTCTGAGCTCTTTGCCAATCTTGGCTATAAATTTCAGGATAGCTGGGTGTGAGAATATGTGATTACTACTAGTGAGGTAGCAGGTAGAGACCTCAGTTGAGTGTATCTTAAGTGTGTTTATAGAGAGACAAATTACTTTGATTCCAGCAAACAGTCTAATGTGATAGGAAAGGGAGAGCTGAAGAAAGTAGAGAACAGGAGCAGCTACCTTAAGTAAGTAGAGAGAAGAAGTATAGTCTGCTTTGTAAGAGAAATACCTTTCATGAGAATCTTCTTACTGTGCTATTAAAGAGGACTTCCTCTCTCCAAAGACATGGTAGCATGCCCAGGTAGAGCTATGACACATCTATATATATGGTGGTTATATTGTTCACTAATGAAAATTAGTCTTGAAGGTAATCTAAAAAAAAAAAAATAAAGCAAAAGCACCTTCTGAAAACTATCTGTCCTCATGTGATATCTAGAATATTGCAATAGATTTTTTTTCCCTCTCCTAGGGACCAAAACCCCTGTGTTGTCAAATATCCAAATTAGTTCCCCAGTTCCAGGAATGAAGTAGCTGTTGCAATTGATCTGGATGGAGCAAAAAAAAAATGAAAGAGCATGTGGACATTGTACAGTCTGTCCACCAAATCAGTGGTTATCTGTCTGTCCATGAAGGAAATTCTCACCTGCAAACTGAGAAGAAAGCAGGCTGCAGAGAAAGTGTTTTCAAGTCAACTCAAACATCTCTGTCTGGCAAGTGGTATCCTCAAACTATGTTACAATATGCCCTAGAAATGCTGGATGAAAGTTGAGGGGGGGAATATCTAAACACTGAATCAGGTTTTTCCGTCTGAAGACAGACTTATGCTGCCAAGGAGCCCAGAGTCCCTTGACTGAGCCTCTCTGAGACTACTATGATAGCAAGAAATGTGGACAACATCCATATCTTCCAACTCTCTGGGTACTCTATTTATTTTTTCCACATTACACTGTCTGGTAGGAAAGTGATATCCAGAAGATTCTGGGATGTCCACAGCAGTCTCAGGAAAGTGCAGCCTCTAGTGAAATGCATGGGAAACCTGTGTGTCTCCTTGAGAGGGTCCAGGAAGCAACTGTCCCTGCCCCCTTCCATTACATAAAGTTCCAGCTGGGCCAGGAACTGTCTCCAGTCACTAATCCTTATTTTTCTGCGTCATTTTGGACTAAGAAACATAGCTGAAGCAAATGTTAATACTGGCTCTTGATTACAGCAGTGTAGTATTCAACTGCCTTGGCACGCTAATGGTCCCATGCCCCAAAACATTTTTCTTTATTTGTTTCTGTAGGGATAGTGTAATGGTGACAAAAGGGACTGGGACATGGATTCCTTGCTGCAGCTCTCCTGCAAGCACCAACCCTCCCCCCTCTCCCAAACTCACTCAACTGACGTGGCACTAAATTACTTTGTATTGCAGAGAAGAGTGTGGTGCAATCAGATCACGGATCCATGTCCAGGACCTCTCAGTGCCTAAGGATTATGCTGTGACATAAGTAGATCTAGTGGTCGCATCTACCTTTCAGAAGACACTTGGTCACTGACTTTTTTCTGTGGGGATACGCAGGGAAAGATCAGCAGACTGTACTGTGGTAGAAGACTTGCCCTTGCCTAAATACTAAGACCTTGGTGTACACAGTGGTAGAAGAGATACAATCACTGCATGTTATACAAGGCCAAAACATAACCTTGAGGGACTGCACAGAGATCCAGCTGACAATACAGACAGCTGACATGCTGCCACAGGGGTTTGCTTGACAGTCAACTGAAGCAAGAGGGTATACTCTTAGGAACAGCCAGACTTGACAGCACAGTTGTTTCACCAGGTGGTTGAGCAAGCTGGAAGGGTACACGCTGCCCTATACGCCCCTGGGCTTGACAGAGAGATGGATGAGCACAGAAACAGCGAAGGTAAAGGTTCTCCAGCCTTGACCAGTGACGTGTATGTACGTTTGTTGGGTGAATGCATCAGAATTATCACGGGAAAAGAGACAGGAGACTTCAACACAGAAATCTGATGATCATCATGCCAAGGGTAATGGATGGATTACATAACAAAGATGATAACAGGGACGGATGGTAGAAGTTAACAAGAAGAATGCCTTTCAGGCACCCCACTTTGTTTTATTGCTGGAACTGGGAGAAGTGTAATTGTGGTGGGGGTTAAAAAGCAAATGGAACTCAATCAAAAAGGGAAAGTTTGGGGGTGGCTTGGGGGAATTCAATAGCTTCTTCAGTCCTAAAACTGTTTCCTCACAGTATGTTTCAAGCATAGAAAAATGGTAAGATGGGATGATTTTGAAGGCTAAGCAAATCTCATCCAATACTGCTTTCCATCAACGGTTCCTGGGCTCCACACAAAACATTCCTAGACTGGCCTTGTTCACAACAGCTCTTTCAATGTGCAAAACTGAAAATATTAAGGATAAATATGGATATTTTAAAGACAGGTATTTCACTCAATAATGTGATGCAAAAGTAATTTTATTTTTTTTTTATAAATACTTCTGTTAAGTCTTCCAAATGCTCTACGGCTTCCATGTATATAGACTTGTCCTACCAGTTTTTAGGGACCATAAATTAATGGGAGCACGTCTCTTGTTGCCCTGTAACTTTATGTCCATTTTCATATGTTTCTTGTATTGTCAGCTTGCTTCCTGCTTTGTGGTTTATTTGGGCAAGTTGCCTTTTTTATTGTTGTTCTTACCTTTTGTGAGTATGCTAGAGCCTCAGGGTGCCAATAAATTAGAATATTAGTGCTCCTTTTTACTGCCACATTATACTTGTTTCCCTCTGCTTGTTTGTGACCTAATCTTGAACCTCTGCCTAATCTGCTGAGCTGAATTTTCTATGTCCTGATCAGATTAGGATAAGCAGTGGGCAACGCATCCTTGTTTGCATAAAACATGTTTGCCAGAAAAACTAGCAGCAAACAAGGTAAACCAACTGTAGAAAGCTGCAAACAGAAACCTGTCCTTAGACAAAGTTCAAAATCACAGGCAGTGCTAGAACTACATTCCCATTCAACAGGTGGGTGCTGCACATCAGCGGGTGCTGTGCCTCCATCAGGCACATCCACTCCAGCTACCTTCACAGGACAGGGTCTATAATCTTTGAGGAGACTGGGGACATGCCTATCAACAGCGAGGTGTTTATACAGCCTCTCCTTTCAGTCATGCAGGTTTTAGGTGGAAATGTGCCACTAGAATAGATTAGCTATTCCATCTATCTGCCACTGGAAGATAGTTCCTTGTTTTGTCAAACCCAGCTGTAAAATGAGTCTGGATGACATGAACATGGGGCTCTGGGATCTGTCTGTAGAGCTAGATATGCTGCTGCACACACTCAGAGCCTGAAGATGCTGTTACGAGTTACTGAGCCACTCGATATCTCAGACACAACAACATCTCTCTAACGCTGAATAGTACTCTACTGAAATTTAAATTACAGTAATTGTGTGAGTGACAGATTTGCACTTGTAAACCCTAATCACTAATGAAATAGCCTGAGGTTAATTCCAGGAGATTCTGCCCAAACAGAAAACCCAGTTTAACCCTATTGTCTCACTCCTGAGGTGACTGGTACTGTGAATGTTACACATCTGTGGCTGACAGGTGTTTCAAGTCATTTCACAACCACACTCCCAACTGACTAATTCTCTCTCTAGGGGTATTTGTAGTTTCACCATGGCCTTACTATGGTGAAGGACATTAGTTCAGATATGAGCCATCTTTGGGAAGGAAGGCATTATCATACTCCTGCCAGAATTTGCAAAACAACAGAAAAAAAAAAAAAAAAGAGGTAAATTTGCCCAGATCTTCAGCCAATTATAAATCATCAATTCCATCAGTTAATTTAACCTACAAGAGCTTGAACGTGTTTAGGGACTGAGTCATACATTTATTTAAGTCAAGAAGGAAGTTTGCCTAACCTTCTGCATAACAGGCCAGAGAATGACAGACCACAGGCTCCTCACAGTAATTTCTGGATTAATACAAATGCGTGTTTTCCAGATGTTCAGTCAGCAAGTAGAAAAAAGAATTAATCACAATCCAGTTAATATTCTACTCTAAATTGTTCCAGTGAATCATCATCCTCACATAAAATATGTGGTCCATCTGAGTTTGTATAGCAGCTGCCATTGCATTTTAGTATGGTACTTTACTGTTTGATAGTTGTCATGGGACTCTTGAAGTAGACACTAGTGTTCTAAAAGATGCAAACAGTTCACAAGAAGCATCTTGAAGCCCCTGTTCCTTGAGAAACTAATTGATTTGAGTTGATTTCTTTCACTGTAGGATGTGTTTCTGGAACTCAAATCACTTCTTCATGATTCTTCCTAGTTTCTTTAAACTCCCTTTTAAAAAGTGCATTCTAACATAAGTGCAACACTCTTGGGATGATCTAAGCAATGGCACACATACTATTATCTTCCTGACCTCCCTAATACAAATTTTCTCCTAATTTGATCAAGGCTTACAGAATTGCTTTGGGAGCTTGTGCTCACCTGCTTTGCCACCATGATTCCTACTTCCTCCTCAGCTGTGGTTTCTAAGAGGCACTTTCCCCTTCTGTGCAAAAACCAAGCACTCTTACTTGCATAAGCAAGCTTGGACAGCTGGTGTAAGTAACAAGGCATGTTGTTTGCCAACATACCAAGCAGGCCGGGCTGCTCTGCCTGTCCTCATTGTTTTCTGTTCCCCCATCTTTCCGTCACCTGCAAAATTCATTATTCATTTATTTTTATCCAGATGATTAATGCAAACAGTGAATAGCCATGGGTTGATAGACACTCAGACCAAATGATAACATAGAAAGTGTCATCTCTATGTGCAGTTGTAAATGTTGTAATTGGTGGATTGCTTGAAGCAGTGAATGAATGTTTCATGCAGATTATTTTATCACACTGATCTATACTTACTTTATCTCAGGTTGTACTTACTTTACTGGAGTTGATCCTGAGCGGGACATATACAGTAAAATAAGGAAAAGAAACGTCACAAACGCAGCAAGCCCAACCCAAAAGGCTATGACAATAGAATCTGTGGACACAACACAGTAATTCTGTCACTGGTACCATTGCAAACATAAAACTCAGCAATATTATTTATGATCTCTAAGAAAGGTGTGTCATTTAATTAATTCAATTTAATTAACCCCTTGAAAGAGAGCAATCTGTGTGCCAATTTGTTAAAAGTCTTAAGAGCCTCTTTGAAGTTTCTTCTAGTAAGTGCATGGCCAGGGCTGGGACAGAGGCTGGGGAAAAAAGCTAGTAAGTGTGATAGTGACTGGCACTATACATATATTTAAAAGTTAATAACTGAGCACTGATGGCTTTCACAGTTTCAGATCCTTGCAGGGGATACGATTTCTTTAACAGAATCACAGTGCAGCGAGCAGTGTGGTACTCCAGACCAAGCCATTACTGCTCAGTGTACAGCCAGATCCTGCCCTTAGGTGAAAAAGTCCATGATCTTTAAGGAGATATTTTTAGGGAGGGAATTCCAGCCTTGAAAACACTTTCTATCAGAAGAAATACCAAGGACAGTTTATTGTAAAGTGCCTGTGACCCTCACAGCCCATCAGATCAGTGGAAGAGAATTTGAGCCTTCCCCTGTTAAGCTGCAATACTTCTGTAATCAACATAAAATAGATCAAAACACAACCTACTTTATGAGAACTAAGTGGTTTCTTTGAGGAACAAAGAAGTGGATTCCTGGCATTGAAGTATGGGTTCACAAGCCTAAGACCCTGCCACTGCTGTTATCCCCAACTCAGACTAAAACGGGTGAGTTGTTTTGGGTTTTTTTTAATAAAAAAGATGAACTGGTCCCTGATCTGGGTGACCAGATCTAATGGGAGTATGAGCTGGTTGGGGAAAAAAAGGAGTTGTTCTTTTATGAACGAAGACTATGGTGCTGTTGAAATGAGTGCCTCAGTTACAGGGTCACTGTTAGATGGGATGAATCTGCTCCTGCTCCAGTAGCACATTTGGTCACTCTTTCAAAAATGCTCCTCCCTGGGATCAGTGCGGTGGTGGTAGTGAATGTTCCAGTTAAAGCCCTGAAAAGGCTGGGTGTTCTCCAGGGCACAAGTCGAGAAATGCCCTGAATTCATAACTGGCTACTCACTTAAGCTGAGGTGAAAAAGAAAGGTCATTGACTCCAGAGACAAATATTGACCAAGATAAAAGAAATCTTCCATCTGAAAGGACAGAAAACATTGTGTTCTTTGAAACAGGTCCAATATGTTTGATTAGGCGTTTCTTTGTGAAAAAGTTCAGGATGTGTTGTGATCAGAGCTACAAAGAGATGAGGAGGAATTATTCCCGTTCCTTTGAAACTTAAAACTAGAACTGACACAGACGGAGTCTTATGGGAAAGCTGAGTTTTGTCTGGGCTACTGAGAAATAAGAATGGGAGAGTCAGTTTATTTTATTCTACCCCTGTTAAAAAACAGTTTTACTGAGTTTTTCAGGAGCTCATAAATTAGCATGTGAGAGCTGATATTCTCACCTGTTTTCCCCAAACTTATGATTCTGTGAAAAATTGATGGGGAAACATTGCTATTAGCAAATCCCAGTTCCTCAAGGGAGAATTAGGGAACTTCTGTTAAGAAAAAAAAAAAAAAAAAAAAGCAAGCTCATGGTCTGGGGATATTTTGAAAAGCTCAAAGTTTTGAAGTGTTCAAAGCCATCAGGACAGAAATTAAGAGTTTGGGTTCATAGAATTCCCTATCAGCCCTCTTCTGCTTACATCTTTTAAAAGCAGCTTTAAGATGATTTATGGAATTCATTGAAGCCAATGAAATTCGCTCCAGTTCCCAGGGGGAGTTTGGACTCTTGAGGGCTAAACAGAAACTTCCCGTTTTTAAAGTCCTGCAATTAGAACTTGTTTTGTTTTGTTTTGTTTTTTTTTTTAAACTAGGATAACATATTTCAACACTCTATAAAAAGCTTTTCTATTGCTAAATTTTACAGTCACCTATTGTGTGTGTGTGTGCATATGTTTTTAAATAGCCTATTAGTCCTTGGGCCAATTAAGATTTTTTGCCTTTTTTTTTTTTTTTTTTTTTTTAATGTGAGAGTTGCACAATGGTATTAATAGAATGCAAGACCATGACTTTATACCTGGATTCTGATTCATTTTCATGAGACAAACACAGTTTCACAATGCTTCAGGGACAGACCACATAATGGAAGAAAAAAAGTGTGGAGCTTCAGGTCTCTGGTTTACATTAAATAATAATAATAATTTTAAAACTCAGGCAAAATTGAATTAGGGAGCTATAATCGCATCCCAAGGGTTCTGACAACTGCATGATTCATTTGGACTGATTCAGCAATGAACCTAAACAAACTGCAGTCAATCAGCAGAGGCCCTCTGGAACACCAGTACAGTGGTTATTGTGATCCTGGAGGTATCCCACATTTTGCCAAAGTTAGAATGCCTGTGGCTATCTGAGGGGAAATTATCACATTTCATCTCCAGCACAAAGGGCAAGGACTTGCTGAACTTATTTTGTCTACATAGTTCCAAGCACATGAAGACAATAATCCTGAGAGTGGCTTTTGAAGGTGTAAGAATGTAAATATTACGCAAAGACATGAAAACCTACAAAGTACATTCATTGCTTGACTAGTGCTTTTATTCAAAGCAAGAGAAAAACTAACCAACTGTGGAATTATTTCCCTTGGTGTTTTCTTTATAACTTGTACACTGTTCTCTCACTGGTACTTGGAGAAGGAAGAATAAAAGTACCAAGATGGCACAGTCTCCATTCTGCCTAGACTGCTGACATGGAAAAATGTCTATTTTTATAGGAAGAATAAAAAAGAAAATCAGACCCCCAAAAAACCAGTTTAACTTCCTTGGCTATCAGAAAACCAAATCCAACATTTTTACTTTAGAAATTGGTACAGCCAGTGGGGGCTCTTTAGAAGATACAAGTCATAGCACAGAACTCCATTTTGACAAGCTGTCTAGAAATATTTTACATAAACAGTCAGCCCAGGGAATTCAAACTGCTTTAACATTAACCTGCCAAGGGGGAAAAAAAGTACATCCCAAAACCTTCACTTGCATCTTTTGTCTTTGCCTGGCAGATGAGCAGTTAAGATTCAGCAGCCTGGTTTACTGCAGATTTGTTTCCCAAAACTGAGCCCAAGCTGATTTCCTTCCCAACAGGGCACGATCTCACTCTGCCTCCTTTTTGTCAGTAAAGGTCTTCACTCACAATGTGAAGTTGTGAAGTTCTTCCTCCATTATCCAGCCACCAGCCTCCTTCATTAAGCCACGTTGCTCTAAGATTGGAGGGAATAAACCCAAAGCTCACCAGATTGTACAGAAAAGCTTTTCCAGATGCAGTGCAGGATAAGAGTTCTTGCTCTGATAATGCAAGTGAAGCACACAAAGCTCCTAGCTCTGTCCGGTTCAATCTTCACTATTAGAAAGACAGTTTCTTGCATTGTTAATTAGAGAGACATGAAAATATTTTGAAAGAGAATCACATGTTCCTTACCAACCAGATCACTATAATAACCTTGGGAAAAGCAATTTTAGTCTCTGACACCATGTCCAAACAGTGGTAGTTCTCTTTAGTAAACTAAATAGCAACCAGTAAAGCCCATAGCTTTGTTACTCAACTGAGGGTATATCCATAGGTAGTTTACTTGTCAGAAATCGAAGGAAAACACTGCCTATAGCCTAAGTGACTCTAATATGCCTACCTGCTCTCCCTCATTCTTTGTCAATCCCTGCAACTATACTCAGATACATTAATCCCTCATGACACAGCTTGGTATTTTATCTTATCAAAACCTAACCAGTGCAGTTACATTAGAAATAATAATAAATAAAAAAACAAACCAACACACAAAAAAGAAAACAAACTAAAACCAACCAAGCAAAACTACTTTCCACTTTACATAACCATAAAAAGACATCACTATCTCATTGTGCACAACCAAGCATGAAATGGAATCAACTGTCGTAGGGTGAATTTAGCACATGTTATTTTATATTACATACTTTGAAAATTAACTTCTAGCCTCAGTAGAATCAGCTTCCAAAAGTATTCTGGCAATAATGTATATTTATATACTTGTATCTTACAGTTCAGTAGCACTAAATCAAAGGAGGAAAGGTAACAGAGTATGTTTTCAGCTTGTTGTTCCTGGCTAGAGGAAACATAAACTTCTTCTACTGAGGTTTTTGAATGTTTATTAGTTGTAATGTAAGCCTTATGTCTCAAGATGAAAACATAGTAGTCTTATGAAAAAAGTCTGTGCATTCAGTCAACTTTTCTGATAGTAGCATACAGGTAACTAACACCCCAAACTACAGATTTGCAAGTCATTAGGTTCCCACTTAGAAAATGGCTAAAAAAACCCTGTCCTTCTAAGTTAGTATCAGCAGTCTTATGGTATTAAATACTGTAAGATAAAGCAAAGACTTTCAACATTAGCAATAACTGCTATTAGAGCACAGTCACTTTGGAAGGCAGGCACCCATCCATCCAAACCACACACATGTAACCCAGCATGTGAGGAAAATAAAGAGTAACTCAGTGAGACAAGCTATGCAATATTTTTCCTCTACTAGATCAGCACCTACTACTCTGCAATACTTACATTTATTAACCTTCAACTTGCTTCCATCTACTGGAATTGGATCTATATAATCCCAATAATATTCATACGACCAAAAATACTCAGAGGAGTTTGTTCTGTTAGCCATTTCAGAAGTGCATTTTAAACCAGCTCAGAACTCCAAACAAATACTTTTTTTCATTGTACTTCAGCACCCTCAGAAAACGATTGCATAACTAATGCCTATGTAAATCACCCTGGGGTCCTGCAGCTCAAGGACTGCCTTGGTACTAAAAAACATCTAGCAACAATGAATATTAATGTCTGACAGATACGTAACAGCAGCCCTTAAAATGTAATCCTCGTTTCCTGGTGACCAATTACATTATTCTTCAGCATATTTTAAACTGAGATGGATGTCAAGTAACCAAAGAATGGTGTGGACAAGTGCCAGCTGGATCACAAACACTTCTCCCAGGAACTTTCAGCAATGCAGCGCTCTCTGGAGCTACTGAAAACAGCTGGGCTGGATGCCATTTCTCAGTTTCTCTTGACATAAAGATGTAGGTAACACCTGATAAAATGTCTTCTACATAAAGAATATATTGGAATAACCATGTATTTTGCTTTGCTCTTTCTTCATTCCCTCCACCCTGAAGGCAATGATGGAAAGGCAGGCTTCCCACCAAGACCAGCTGAAGGCACCTGGCCCACGGCAGGCTTGTGCCCAGGCAAACACACGCAACAGGCGCTTTACTGAGCTTCACAGAACTGAAACTGCTCATGCTAAACGTGAAACAGACCTTCAGCCTGATTCTGACAGCAACCCTAAAGCCCCCAGGGAACGCTGCAGCTGCGGTGGCCAGGGCTGTTCATTCAGGAGGAAAAGGAGGTCGCCCGGGACACCTCCAGTGCACGGCGCGTACCAAGGCGCCATTCAGAACCGGAAATAAGCAAACACAATCCGAAAAGGGACAGGTGACTTAAAGGCAGCTTTTAAAACACGTATCGCCATTCCCGCCCCGCCGCGTTACTGAGGGTCACAGGCTCATGCCTCCAGCTGGGACCAAGACAGCGCCCCTGGATCCAACCTCCCACCCTCCGCCGCAGCCGTTAACGGCTGGGGGGCGTGGCCACAGCCGTGCGTTGCCGCGCCGATGGGCGGGGCGGGCAATAGCGCCCGCCCCCTGAGGCAGGCTGGGAGGGAGGGAAAGAGGAAGGGGCGGTGTGGCTCTTGAGGTGGGAGGGAGTACGTCATTGCCGCTTCCGGCGCGGGCGGTTTGAAGGCGATGGCGGACGCGTTCTACCAGCTGCCGGCTGCTGTGGGGGAGCTGAACTCGTCCCTGTTGTCGCCGGAGGTGGGTGGCAGGCAGGTACCGTCATTGCTGCCGGAGAAGGAGAAGCAACAGCGGCCGGAGGAGGTAGAGAAAGCAGAAGACTTGATGCCTATGGTGTTCCTCTGCGCCAGCTGCAAGCGGCCGGTGGGCGATACGCTGAGCTGGGTGACTAGTGATGAGGAGTCGAGCTGCATCCTGCTGAGCAGTGAGTCCTGTGTCCCTCTGCCTCGGCCCGGCCCGCGCGGCGACCCTTGGTTACATCTTTTCCGCCTTCTCTCCCCCTCTGCGCAGGTGTGACTGACATCGTCTCGGTGAAGAAGGAGCGGCAGCTCTCCAAGCTGCCCGGCGAGCGCGGATGGTGAGGCCCGGCCCTGGAGCCCCGCTGATGCCTCCGGGGAATGGGAGGTTCCTACCTCATCTCCCTCTTTCCCAGAGAAGCTGAAAGGCCCCGGGGAGGGAATGGCCCTTCGGGTGCTGCTGGACCGATGGGCAGGCGAATCCGTGTTCCCCTGGGGAGGGCTGGGGGGCCGGGCCTGGAACGCTTCTTTTGGCTGGTCTGTACAGAGTGCTTATGTGTTAAGTCTTGCTGAGGTCAACTGGCCTGAGGAGTCCCAGCGAATGCAGGCTTAATGATGAGTGCTCATAATGACGCTGTGTAAAGCAGTAGTGAATGCTTTAAAAAATATCATAATGGATTACTTTTTTTTTTTTTAGAATAGGGCTGGGGAAAAGTGTTTCTTTTTCTTTTCTCCTAAATAAATGCTCTGTATCTTACTGACAGCATGATGGAAACATTCTTTTGCTCTGGCTGCTCAGCAACGCTTGGCAACATCTACAGGTGCACCCCAAAGCATCTTGACTACAAGAGGGATTTGTTCTGTTTCAATGTTGACTCAGTTGAAAGGTAAAGGCAAAATTTTTATTGGTAAGCCTGCTGGCTAAACTTCACCCACCAGGCATTGCGTTGAGGGATGCTCCTGTTAATATTTGTGGCATGTCTAGAGGAAGCAGTTTCTGCCCCTTTGTTCCAGAGTGGTTTTCTGTATTGCTGCTTTTAGCATCGCTGTTACGAAATGTGAGAAACCTCATCTATGCCATGTTAGGCAATTCCTAGAAAAATTAAAACACCAGGGCTGCCTTTTGTGTAAGAAAGTGCATATCACCAAAGCAAGTACCTCTAGGTACATAAAACAGGAATGTTCCTTCTCATGTGATCAGAAGTTATTACATATGTCCTCTGCTTCAGACAACATACAATGAGCCTGCAGTCAGAGGCAGTACTAATTAGGCCTGTCTGTAAGCTATTAGAGGTAAACTTTAGCAGCAGAGAATGTCAGCAGAAGGCCTTCAGCACAACTCAGGGTGAGGTCTGACTGGTACTGATCAAGACTGCTTCTTCTTTGCTGCAGTAGGCAAAAGCAAATCTTAGAACTGGCTATGTATTTGAGGCTCTCACTTAACTGTCTTACAGTCAAAACTTGTCTAGAAAATGAAGATGTGCTATTTCTTGGTTTGAATTGGTTTATATCACTTAAGTGGTCTTAAAGTATTCAATGGCTATATCCTGAAATAAATCTTAATATCAGAGTGCTTTTATCCAGTCTCTAGTAAACAGCAATAGGTTAGCTTTATTCTTGTTTAATCTATATTAGTTTTAATGTTTGTGCTTTAAATTCCATTTTTTTCTGGTGTATCTATGTGGATGTTCACCTTCCCACTCTAGACAGTGGTGTTTTTCTCTTTCCACAGCTACGATAGTTTGCCTTTTCCATGGCAGTAGATTCTCTGTAACACTGACATGCCCAGAAATTGATATTTTTCTCTGACAGCAATGGTGATAGCTCATTCTTCCAGCTGGTGCTGCATTATTCTCAGTGTCTGCATAATTTTTCCCTCTATCCTGTATCACTGGAATTCATGACTATTTATTGGAGTTTTAACTTTCATAAAGTGATGCTGTCATGGTAGTTCTGCACCTAAAGCTGTTTTCATGCCACTATGCAAGATTACCAAATAAGCATGTGGTTTTTGTTGTTGCTGGAATCATGCTTCCTCCTTGCTAGTGTATTAATCAAACTCATAATCATTGAGAAGACTGGATGTGTCCTACATTTGTGCTCTTGCCTTCAGCGTGAAAAGTGCATGATCTAAACTGTAGCATATCAGTTATGTTCTAGGATCTTCAGAAAAACAAGCTGTTACTGAGGAAGAACCCGTAACTCTTGAAAATCGAGCTGTCTTGGAACAGATGCTAGAAAGGGTAAGACTTAACCTTACATCATTCTTTAAATCACCTTTATGCAATCTTAGTATCCTGAAGTAGTTTCTACAAAACAGGTTATATGATCCAGATCAATTCTTTGGGTTTTAACATACACTGTAATACTTCCTGCTATTAACATCTTGTGTCATTCAAGACTTCCAGTAATTTTTCCTTCAATGTTAATGATAACTAGCATTTTCTGTTTATTAAGCACAGCATTAGATTCCTATTTATGTCTGTCAGTAAACTGAAATTTTATTTCTAATTTGTTCTGATCTGTATCTCAGATTTTCATTTAAATTCTTCTGTCTTTCATGTAAACTGACTTAATGCTTTTTGCTGTAACTTGGTATTGAAATACTGCATAATGAATAACTTTATTGTGCTCTACCAAGAAATTGTGATTGCAAGTAGGGAGAGTTGGGAGCAAACAGAGTAATGAAATGGGCTCTGAAAGGTGATGGTTGTCTAGTAAAAGCTGAATGTCTGGATCTGACACTTACCAAGGCTGGGGACAGTTGCAGATTGGAGAAAGTGTGGAGTGTTAATATCAGAGTTGAGTGAACTTTCAAACTGTGAAAGTAGCAGGAATAGCGTCAAATAGGATTAGTGATGCAAGATCAAATTTGAGCACTTAAGAACATCTACACTTGCTGCTTGCATTGTCAAGTTCTGTTTGTAACTGAGTATCTATCCCTGTTTACAGGCAGGCACTGTATTAAAGGCTCTGGAGGCAAGACTGGTTGCTGTTGAGTTGAGCATGGCTTCTCTTAACAAGTAAGGTCTGAAAGAAACTACGTGCAGGCAGTTTAACTTCAGGAGAATGATGTATGTGGAACTTGTCCTTGTAATCCTCTGGAATCTTTGGGAGCATTGCAAAAGTTCTGCCAAGAACTGAAAGACATTGGTGGCTCATGCTGCGGTAGAACAATGCTGACTACGAGTCTTCACCATAGACAAGGAGTTCCTCCCTCTTCTGTTACAAGGATACGGAATAGAAACTCTTAATCAGCTTTTTGTAGACTTGCAGTGTATATGTCAATGTTTGTTTATTTTTCTTAATCTCTGAAGGCAAAGCATTTATTTCCTGACTTCCCTGCTATTCAATATCTCTTAAACTGGGTGTGTATCTCCCTTCCTAAACCAGTAAAAAAAGGACCCCTGTGATGTCTGAAGGAATAATATATATATAATATTTCTTGTTTCCACAGCCTTTGCTTGACCTGTGCTTAGAGATGGGAATAGCATAATAACTGTAGGGGGTGTTTTGTTGTTTGTTTGGGGTTGTGTTGTTGGTGTGTGTGGGGGTTTTTTTGTTTGTTTGGGTTTTTTTGTTTTGTTTTGTTTTTCAAGCTCGAGGCCAGAATGTAATGTAAAGGAAGTCTTTAAATGCATTAGTTAAAATGGCTTTCCTCACAATATTGAAGGTAGTGTTTTACAGCTTCAAGGAGAGGAAAACACGGGCATATAAACACCACATTTTTAAGCAAAGCTTGTTGTATATTTGAGCAACAAATCCAAAATGTTACTTAAGAACACTTGTTGGTATTTTGTTTTAATGCAGATATTGCAGATATATGTGTCTTTGGTCTTCTGTGTAGTCAACTAATTGTCAGAGTTTGTTATATAGTGTTTATTCCAAGTAATAATTTTTTGATAAAAGAAAAGCAAGCAGTTTAAAGGAAGAAGAATTTGGAAAAGTTTTTGGGTTCATTACCCAATGCTACATAATTTTATTACTTCAAGAGTTTGCTCCAAAAACCTAGAAGGAATTTCCCAGTCTTCTCACCTGGTTGTAGGCACTGCTGCTCTTACAGAAGCTTCTTCCCTCTCACCTTTTATCTATTTACTCCTTTGTTTTGAAGTAGTACTGAAGTTTAGCCTGTAGTGATGAGTCTCTGAATTCTTCCATGTTTAGGTAACTAAAACATTTTGTTACTTGCATACCAGCCAAAGGCCTTATTGTAAGCACTAATCTTTACAATAAAATCACCCCAGTGTAATTTTTGAGTCAGTTTCTTCTCTTAGAAAGTTTTTAAATGATAGTGACACAGTAGACTTCAGACATCCAGGATGAAGAGAACCATGAACTCTTTAATTGAACACTGGTTGGTGTTTTTCATTATATACAGAGTATGTTTTTGTTGGAATTAACAGTTGAGGGCTTGATGTAATTTTTCTGATGCTTTGCTTTTTCCTGATATATTTAAGTATTTTTTAACATGTAGGTTTCTTTTTCTATTAAGGACAACTATAGGATCAAAGAGGTAATTTCTAAGTGGCTTCTTGTGTTTGTTCAGTTATATTATCCAATAACTATTTTAGATCTGTCCTGGATGGGAAGAGCTGGGTTTGCTGGCCTCAGGCAGCACCTGTGGCTTTAAACATGGGGGGTGGCAGATGACTGTGGTTCAGAGTGAGTTCCCTAAATAGATTCACCAGCTCAGTTCCTTCTGAGACTTGTTTAGGTATATTCCAGCACCTGTCTTCTTTGTCATATATATTCCTACTGGGTGTAATGGAAGTAACATGTATATATGTAAGCAGGTATCCAAAAGAAGAAATGGTTGCTTAACTGAAGGTAAGCATTTGAATTCCATAACCATCCCTCTTTCCTACTTACTGAAGAAGGAACCCAAAAAACGTTCCCATCACTATGTTCTTGAACTCACAGGCAGAATTACAAAGATTCTGAATTACATTCTGATTACAAAGAATCTGAATTAGATTATGTGCTCCTGCATTAGAGCATACACAGGTAATGCATTTTAAAAGTGCGTGTTAAGTCTACATTTTTTCCCTTGGATTAGTGTTAGGGTCTATACATTTTCTTTATTGAATACCTGCATTTAGCTTTAGTGTATATTTAGAACAGTGTGTCTAAGCATATTGTAGGTGGGAGCTTGAGTGCGTTAACACAGCAGACTCTTAAAATAGCATCTTCATGGGAGATGGAGATCAGAATAATCCCCTCACAATCCAGGAAAGAGTAGTGAAAG
Source organism: Megaceryle torquata (assembly GCA_024611175.1). Classification (NCBI taxonomy): domain Eukaryota; kingdom Metazoa; phylum Chordata; class Aves; order Coraciiformes; family Cerylidae; genus Megaceryle; species Megaceryle torquata. The sequence continues at coordinate 30 of JANIJG010014182.1, read as the reverse complement.
ACCTGCTAAGCCAACTGGACACCCATAAGT
>JANIJG010014181.1:0-10014 GCA_024611175.1 Megaceryle torquata | reverse complement strand
GAGAGTGACAGAGCCTGGAACAGGCTGCCCAGAGTTGGTGGAGTCTCCTTCTCTAGAGACTTTCAAGACCCACGTGGATCTGTTCCTGTGTGACACACCCTAGGTGTTCCTGTGTTGGCAGGGGGGTTGGACACAATGAACTCCAGAGGTCCCTTCCAACCCCTACCATACTATGATTCTAAAGGGATGACTAAGGCTAAATACATATCAAGTGTTCACAGTTTTCCAAGTGGAGGTCTGAAAGAGATCCATCATCTTAAAGTAAAACTTCAGGTTTATTTATGTTTTATTAGAAACATGGCACAGGGAGGCAGAGTCATTCACAAGCACTTGTAACCTTGTTTATCTTTGGAAGGTTAGTTTCTCCGGCTATATGCTGTTAGGACCTTTGACAGAGCCAAGCAGAGCACTGCTGCTGAGAGAAGTGCACACAGCACTGGAAAGCATACTACACATCAGTGGTCTTGCAGATATAAAGGCAAGTCAAGGTTAGCTAGGCAAGTCACTTTTTTTCCCAGGATTACAGTAAAATGAAGAGCAAAAAAGGCATGTCTCTGGATTTGGGTTTCTTCCATCACAGTATTCAGTCCTCTCCACCACACAGGTTCAGCAGTGCCCTCTGGTAATCCCCTTTTGTGTCTTGCTGTAAAGCAAGGGAAGAAAAATACAAAATACATATGAGGAAACAGTCACAAAATATGAAAAGTACATGTGTTATATTCTAAACCTGTGGGATGGACTATGTTCTGCAGTTGAAGCCTTGTCAGCCTGGAGGAGGCTACCTAGACTGAATTTATGCATGAACTGAAATTATTTATTCTTGCAATACAAATGCAAGGCCAAGAAGGTAAAGAAATTTTGTTACGAAGAGTAACACAGCAAAGGAAAACTGAAGGACTTGATTATGTTGCTTGTCACTTATCACAGCAAAAATCACACATCAAGTTCACTAGTTTGAAAGTTTGTTTATAATCTAGGAAAATACTGTGTCTTAACATTTTGACTCATCTACACAAGGAAGAATTTATCATACATTGTTGTGAGAGAGGGTAGAAGACTAGTTTTTAAAACAGATACACAAGCTCTTTGCCTATGCTTCAAGTTAAATAAAACCTAGCACCTGTAGCTCCTGCCCAATCACAAATCACTCTAGCTAATCCGCTTACTCCTTGGGCACTGAAGTGAAAGAAAGCAGCCATTTAAATGCTCTTTTTTCATTTGGTAATCACAGAGAAATTCTGGGTTTTTCTTTTCTTTTGCTCTGAAGATAGAGACAGGTGAACAGAATTTTCCTTCGTAACACATCAGCTGATTGCACAAAGCCTACATATACTGTCAAGTAGCTGTCAGAAGTTCTATCAGCTGTAAAGGTAAAGGTGGGTTTTTCAATAGTGCATATGATAATAGCATAGTTTTCTCACTGTAGCCTCTAAAACACCTCCAATGAATTCTAATGGTACAATCAATCCAATGAAGACTGCTGTAAAGCTCCATAAAACTGATATAAAAAGAAAGCTGAAAAACTTACTTGGATGAAATAATAGAGAGATTTTCCATATTTCCTCTTGAATTCACTCTTAATTTTCAGCATGTCAACCTCACAGCGAGATACCATAATCCTTATCAGAACCTTGTCACGGGTTCCCTTCCCCTACAAGCAGATATGTATTTAGAACTGTGATAACTGAAATGCAGAAGAGGCCAGCATACCTAGTGGTAAGACAACAAACTACAGGCAACTGAGATGTGGCAATAAAAGATACAATGAATTCATCTTCTAAAGTGATTATTATGGATCCAGGAATTTGATCATGAACATGTCTTTCTCGTTAGCAGTGTCTGAACAATTTCCAGTCACAAATCTAGCAACTGAAGACTGTGAGTAGCAGATTTGTTTCACCAGGAGGTCTTCTTGGTATTACCTAATGCTCGTCATGAGACATTTCTCTTTCAGCCCTTTCCTTGAGAAAATGTTTTGAGGCAAATTTAGCGTCTTATTTTGGTACTTCAGTAAACAGCTTTTTCTGCTATCAGTTCTTGTTTACCTGCAAAAGATAGGTCTAACTTTGCTAATTGAAATCAGCTGATCCAACATAACAGATCACAGTTATGATCTTCCCCTGCAGCAGACGCACCTGAATAGATGGTCTAGGCTCCTAACTGTTAAAGAATGCTTATGAACCATACTTAAGTCACTGTTCATTTATTTACAGGCCAGTCACACATCATATGATTAGAAGTGTCTAAGGAATCAAAATTTGATGAAACAATGTCAAGAAAAAAAAAAAAAAAACAAAACAAATGAGTAGAAAGAAAGAACAGTCTTCCCTACCTTCATGGAATCATACAGTCTGTCTGCAAAGTACAGCTGCTTGTTCTGAATGCACTGGACTAAAGAGAGAGATAAGAATAAACATAAGAAGAATAATAAACATCATGCCTGTACATGGAATAGCAGAACACAGAAACTTTGAGCCATTTCTAAAGACACGGTAAGTAGTCAAAGTTTTCAGCAAAAGCTTCTCCGAAAGGAGACACAGAGGAAGTATTTTTACCCGAGTTGTTACTCAGAGGTTGTTTGGCTAAGCTTGTGATTGAACCGCAAATGCTTACAATCTGAGAAAGCATTTCCCTTCATTGCTAGTATCCTTGCAGTACGCTAGCCCTCCTCTACGCACACCGCAATTCATTCTTACACTTCTACAAGCAATTTCTTTTCTGAAAACACTCATTATATGATAATCCATGAGAAGCCTCCCTTTCAGGGCTGAGCTCTGTTTATTCTCCATTTGCATTACAGAGCTCTCAGTTCAGCCTCGGTCTGAAATGGACTTAAAGAATTTCCTCTGCAACCTGGTGACACCCGTGTCATCTTCACCTTGTGCTGCAGTACCAGCCTTACACTGTGCCTCCCCATTTCAGAAAATTCAGTGACAAATCAGCTCTTTCATTAGCATCCTCCACTGCTGGTCTTCTCTCACACACATGCTGTTCTCTCTCCAGCTTATGTCTATATTATTACATACTTAATGTAGTCAGCTTTTTGTTTGTTTGAGGAAACAAACATTAAGCCTCTGTATCAAACAGAAGTGGATCTAACAACAGATCACAAAACACATGCATTATTTTCATCTGGAAAGCAAGATTTATATTTTGCAGAGGGAAAAATATGCTACTTCTTAATACCTGTAATATCCTAATATACACTAGTGGATGCAATAATGCCAGCACACACGGTTTATTTCTTGTAACGCAGAGGAAGCTGGACCCTATCCTTATCACAATACACTGCAAGAGCACTGAAAAGATCCTATTTAAAGATAGTCGACTTTAGGATAACTCACCAAGGTTAAGGAAGGCATTCTCCAAATCTCCCTTAACCTCTTTCTTGATGCTCTCCAACATATCGTATGGGCTGTAGCTCTTGTATCTGTCAAAGACTACCAGAAGAAAGAAAATGGGTGAAATCAAAACCAGAGCAAGAACTGGTAGAAGTAACCTCCAAATCAAAAACAGAGACAGCAATGCAGATACACATGATTACAAAATATCTGCCCAAGTCCTTCTGAGAACTTGATCTTAAGTACAGCCCAAGTTTGTCAGCTGAGAGTAAAGTTCCCATGCTATGGCCTTTTGGTTTCCCTCAAACACCTCCATAATCTGATAAAATATAACCTTAATCCTGTACTAGTATTTTTTGAAACAACAGCAAATTAGGCTCCGAAAAGAAGAGTCTTCAAATGACTTTTCCATGTGCTTCTTTCAAAAGCAGCTCCAATTTTGCTGTGCCTTTCACTGTCAGATTTAGAATGGTAGGGGTTGAAAGGGACCTCTGGAGATCATCAAGTCCAACACCCCTGCCAGAGCAGGAATTATCCTTAAAGTACCCTAGGGCAGAGCAAAAAGCTAAGGTACTTCTCAAGGTCTCCTGCAGCCCTGTTTTCTAGGTTTGTAACATTTTTTGCTCTCAGTGTGCATGACATAATAATTGAGCATTGTTATAGCTGTGTAAAAAAAGAGCTCTCTACATATATTCAAACTATAACATCAAGAGAAACAACTACATAAAAAAAACAAACCACAAAACCAAACAACACAAAAAAAGACCCCAAAACAACAACAAAAAAATCCCCAAACAACCAAAAAACCCAACCCAAACAAAACCAGCTTGGACATGAATTAAGATTTATGAGACCTCCTATGTTTTATGAGTGCTTTTCACACTCATTTCAGTTGTATCTGGGACAAAGTAGTTACCACTTTGGTATAATTCTCTCTTATAGGAAAAAAAAAGAAATCCATGTCTGGTGTCGTACCTTTCTGCAGGTGGGGGACACTTCTTTCAGTCATAATGTTGATCCACTTGGGGACATCGGTTCCCTTTCTCTTCACACCAGCATCATAGAGCTCCTTGGGTTAGAATGGAAAGCAAAATAATGACAATCAGGAGTTACACAAGAAGCCATTGCAAATTTATACAGTTTCCTTACTGGAAAGCAAGCACTACTGGAAGTGTGTCAGTGGGAGAAATATAAAAGGACACATGTTTGTGCAGCTCACAAGGGTAAGATCTATGGATCTAACCTGACACTAAGACTAATTACTTTGAATTTACCTCTATCTACAGGTTTTACTGTTTTACTATGTATTTAGCCACCTTTATCTCAGCAGAACTCTTCTTGACAGATACAGATGTAGTAAGACAGATGGAGATGTAATAAACAAGCATTAGCAGCCACTAAATCCAATGATACTTGTCTCAGTCTCACACAATTACTTGGATTGCAAGCAGTCTTGGCAGTGTTTCCTTTTGTTAAAGGCTCTCTCTCAGTACGCCTAAGGGAAATACCAGAGAGCTTCTGCATAGCTTCTACTAGTGGGTAAGTAGCCCGTGAAAACTGACAACTGAAGGTGTCAGGACTGCAAGTGGCAGACACCTTGATAGCTTGCAAGCATTACTGTGCAAGGCAATCTGAAATATACACAACCTACTTGCATAAATGCTTCTCAATCCCATAGTATTTGTACTTCCAATATCCCCAAAAGCTTGATCAACTTAAAATATTTAACGGCCATTACCAGCACTTACCCTAGCATCTTGATCAATCAGCTCATAATCAATCACAGAAGTATCTTCATTTCTTTTGCCCTTCAAACAAGGATAGTAGTATTTAGAAGAGGTTTAATAGACAGAAAGCAGTTTGCTATATGCGTATCCTTTTCTCTTTGCTTCTTTTAAATCTGAATTTGATAAATGAGTAACAGTATGCTCCATCCTCATGAAGCTGCTGCCATGAAGGGTGCCTTTCTGTCAAAATACTTTGCCCTTTAACATTTGAATATCCCCCCCCCCCCAAAAATAAAACAGACAGTGAAAATACAAGGAAACTTAAAAGTGAATCAGAAATTCAATTGTTTTACTAGCAACTGTCAGTCAGTCACCAGATAGCAGGCACATTAGGAAAAGTGGAAAAAATATGACTAGAGCTACCTTGGCCAGGGCAACCATGAGCTTGCGGAAGTCACCAGATGTGTCTGATATAATGTCCTTTTCCAGTTCCGTCTTGTACACTAGAAACCAAAAAGTTATTTTTCATATATATTTTCATGGTGTCATACAAATACTCCCACATAAGAACAGCTGCCAATTACTGTGTTTTAAGCACATAAACAAACAGCTACGTTCTAAGTCACATGTGGAAAAAAAACCAAATGCATGCCTGCATACAACAACAACAAAAAAATGCTGCCAGCCTGTCACGAGTGCTCCCATGCAACTGAAGTCTGTCACGGAAAGGTAATAGGAAAGCCTGACACTACTAGAAGGAAGGGAATATTCTTTTAAGCTCAATATCCTGTTAGAACATTCTTGGCCACCACTGAATGTTTGCCTGTTTGATAAACATAGCATTTAGGCCCTTCTCCACTCACGGATTTATGACCGGACAAGCACAAGCTCAATGCAAAAGACAAAAGCTGTTAGAATAACTCCAAGGAAAGTTGTGTGTGATTCTGGTCTGGTGTCTAAACACTTTCATTGCTTTTCAAGCAGTCATACTCTGTATTGCTACAAAATCACATTCTCTCTTCTTTTCAACAGCCACCTAATCTACAGCAGCAGAATCTTCTTTGCTGATATATACTATTTTTTTGTGATACCAGCCATTAAGACTACATTGGTTTTGCTTGTCCTTTTTGACTTAGCCAGCACATTACCAGAATTGCTTGAAAACTATTAAGCATTAGCACACAGCAATTTTCTACATTTCAGTCTATTTGTGGTGAAGCCCAGGGAAACAGGCAGGCACTAGACAGCTGCACTATTGAAATGCAATAAACTCAACCGGAATGACCAAGAAAAATAAAAAATTAAAGGAAAGTAATGTTTTTTTGAGGATGAATCTTAAATCAGTCTTATAATCTACTTATAATCAACTAAGAATTATAGTCTCAATCAGATAACATGCTTTAGAAAAGTTGTAAAACAGACTATATGCTTTTATGAAGTTGTATTTCATGTCTTTTCTGACACATCTACCAAATAAACTTAAAAGTATGCTTCATTAGATTTCAGTTTCGCATACTTATGTAATTGATCCCAGAATCCCTAAGTCTCACATCTTTGACTCTGTCACTGTGCACAGAATGCACGTGGCTTACAAAAAAACTCATTTAGACACAACCTATGCGTGTGGCAAATGTTCTCCAATTTGATTGCTACCAAGGAAGGTGAAACTATATAAACACACAAATAAAATAGTACCTTATGTACTAGTATGTACCTTAGTACCCACCAGAGAGTCAAAGCAGATGATGTGTGACTCTAATAAAGCAATTCACACTGAGGGAAACTTATCCAACTAATTTAGTGTTAAAACATAGTACATTTAAACTCTAAAAGTAAACTTACTTTCCCTGTAGACTCTGTTTATTTCACTAAGCTCCTGATTTGTTCGTGAGCAGATGATTTCAATGAGCGTGTCTTCATCAGTTCCCAGGCCCTGCAACACATATATGATTCACTTTGATGCTAGAAATCAACAGGCATGTTTGAATGGTTTGAAAATATTTTACAGACATCTCCTTTCTCCCACGCCAAATTTCACAATCATTCAGGGATACACTCAGTGGCCTCCCCACCAGTGGAACTGGATATTAATTTATGGCCCACGTATGATTGTCTTCTGTCCGTTGAGAGCACAGGAAGAAAATCCAATTCCTAGCATTCAGCCACCAACTTGTTCTTCCCTGCTTTTCTTCCACACAACTCCTTCACTATAAATGCAAAGCCAACAATGACACTACCATTAGTCTTAGCTTTGTCTCCAAGTCAGCAAAGATTTAAGCATGTTCTCAGTTTCTAGCTAATAAATAGCCCCTCTTGAATTGTCCATATTTTGCATGTACTTCACAACGCACAAATACAGATGAATCAGTATCACTGTTAGCTATGCCCATAATAAAAAATAAAAATGTTTTTGGTGTGATAAGCTAAATATTCAGATTTTTTTTTTTTGAACAAGCTGAATGATTGAGACGTCTTATATTTCAAGGTCAATAAAGAATTGGTACTTTTAACTAAGCTGCATTATTACTGTTTTAAAGTTACACAGGTATTAGCACTGTACCAAAGGTACAAACCTCATCAAAATGTATCATCTATGGATTAAACCTTATAGTAACTCAGATACTCCAAAATAATGTGGCTTGATAAATGTGCTCTAAACCTTGTTTAACTATTTTATACAGATAAGCAGCCAAAAAAAAAAAAAAAAACCAACAACAACAAAAAAGAAACCACACCAAACCAAAAACCCAACCAACCAACCAAAATAATTGCTAATAACACTGCAATATTCTTGCTCCTGGAGAAAGACAGGAAACTCTGAAGGATTGACTTGGAACAGAAGACTAATTTGGATGAGCTTAAAATGCTTCTCTGTTCTGTGACCACTAAGGATGTCTGGGTTACTAGCTGGTAAAGCCATCTGGTATACAGATGCTTCAATATTTTGAAAAGAAAAAATTTATAAAATAGACTCCGCCAGTATTTTTCATTCCGTTTTATTTCTTACCTGCCCCTGAACCATGACCATTACCCTTATCTTGCAGCACCATTAGCAGACAGAAACAATACTCTTGTACCTCCCGTTAGGATGCTGTTTATTAAGCCTATCTGTAACAGAATGTCATTTTCTATGTGGCAAAACCAGGCATGGTTTCCACAGGACTCCATAAGGAGTCTGCTGGGTAACATCCTGAGAAAACGTCTCATGCTGCAGTTTCTGACGTGTGGAAAAAGGAGGTTATTATGTGGAAACAGACCCTCTTGAAAAAGTGTCTGTATTGAAGGGGGTGGGGTGAAAGAGGAGTAAACCCAAGCAATTTTATAAAAATGGTTCACAGCTAAGAGAATCAGGAAAACTCCACAGAGTGGTTCTAATGGGTATCTGAGGAAGAAATGAAGGCTAACAAAATTTAAGAGTTTCTAAATATTTTTTAAGTATTTCATAAGAATGCATACCAGAAAAATAATTAACTCCTTAATAATCACTTCATTTTACCCAGCTTTGATTCCCACTTTCCTAACTTATGGTCTATGTATGAAGTAAAGCTTAAGTTCAGGCAAATGCAGAATATTAGGCTAGGTACCTGGGAGTTAGGAATAGCTAATCTATGGAGAGAACAGAATATTCTACATTTGTGGCCACTCTGAGATAATGACTTGGTCTTCGGGCTATAAATACAGCATGCATGCTATGTAAGTGTATGGTCATCCTAAATAGAACATCTCAGATGTAAGACATTAAAACCCCATCCCCTTACCCGCAAAATCAAACTAAGTTGATGCACATAAATTACAGCTAGCCTAGACTTAAACCAGAAGAGGGCAGCATCTGCTTACACAGAGAAGGGATTTGGCCCACTAGGTACCATCCCATACTGGGGTTTTCTTTAGGATTTAAGGATTTGAAGGGTATTTTGTGGGGGTTGTGGTGGAGAGGGCGGGGTTTTTTTGCTTGTTTAACTCCTTTTTCACAGTCTGGAGAAATTAACTGTTGGGGTTTGGTTTTGTTTGTTGTGTTTTGTTTGTTTGCTTGTTTTGGTTTGGTTTTTTGTCTTGTTCTGAATTTCAAAATACGTATTTTAAGACTTGTTTTTTTAATTACTAAAAAAAATAGAAACCCAACCCTAAACAAGAATATTCATAATGTAAGTGATGGTAATAAATACAAATTCCCAAACCTTAGTTTGCTTAGAAAGGTGAATGCACTGGCATGAGCACCTCTCAAAGTCTCATTTCAGTTGCCTGGAAAGCAGATATTTCTAAACTGGCACTCTGTCCCACATTTGCATGTGATTGTAAAAGACTGAACACAGTGACTCACTGCTGTGCTGTTTCTCCAAAGTCTGCTTTTGGTGCCCCATCCTCCTCTTCCTTGTGTTCTACACAAGGGCAGGTCTGGTACAAGATGCTCTTTCAAGATGACTGACACGACCCCGTAACTGGAAACTACTGTTCAAGCTAGCAGAGGATTTAATGGCTCCAGCTAACAGCTGCTCTCTTTATAGTTTTTTGTACTGTGAACCTGTACATTGTTTTTAAGAGCAGTTTGCTGGTTGCAAAGTAGCAATCAGCCACAGCAGCCTATCACTTATTCCTGACGTGATGAAATGTTTTCTTCCTTAAAGAGAAGATTTAATTATCACATGGGTCCAGAATTTCTCTCATTTTGGACATGCCTGTAACCTGTGGCCTTGGATATCTCATTCTTGAGACAGCAACATCAGACTAACACTTCAATTTCAAAGCTCATTTACCTTCATGGCAGCCTTCAATTCAGAGGCATCATACTGTGCTGGTGTCTTCAGCAAGCCCAAGATCACTGCCTCCAAATGACCTGACAGAGCAGACTTGAGAGCTGCAGAAAGTTCCTGTAAAAAAAAAAAAAAAAAAAAAAAAAAAAAAAAAAAAAAAAGAGGAAGGAAAAAAAAATAAAAAAAAAAAAAAAA
>JANIJG010014180.1:0-14735 GCA_024611175.1 Megaceryle torquata | reverse complement strand
AGGGGCCAGTGCTGGGCAGGCTGAGCTCAGAGCTACCTGCAAGCAGGGGCAGGAAGGGACCCACCCCTCAGAGCACCTGACATGTTTTTGTGCACCACTGCAAGTTCTGGGCACCAGTGTGGGCTCAGGGCACAGAAATAGGCAGTGTTGTCCTGGAGCTCTGCAGCCTGCACACGCAGAAGAGCCTGGGAGGTCTTCACAGACAGTTCAGAGGAGAACCTTCCTGCATCCATGAGAACGTTGTACTTGCTCACCCACAGAAGCACCTGAGGTGACTGGGTCTGGTGCTGCTGGTACCAGAAGATGTAGGGATCGGAATAGCTGGTGGAGAAATTGCAGTGCAGAGTTGTGCTGTGTCTTGCCTGGACAGTCACTTCTGATGGGAACAGGAGCACAGAGTCCTTTTGGGCATGACCTGTAAGTCCAGAAAGGGCTTTCAGACTTGCTTGCCTGTGTACCTGTCCATCCATCACTCCATCAGCTTCATCACTGGCCCCACATTCCAGCTCACTTCTCCTTGCCTCTGGAATCCTGAGCTCTTGGTCCCTGACCACTTCTTTCTGCAGCTTCTTGCCACTCCTCATGTCCCAGGTCATTCTGCTTTCCAGATGTGCTCACTGGTCTTTCAGTCCACTCATCTCTGCCTCTAAGTTCTGTTAACTGCTGCTCTCTCCTTCAGCAGCAGAAGACATGAGCTGTTCCCCTACCATCTCTGACCATGTCTCCTTGCTAGAACAGGGCCTCCATATGACACACCACATCCTATGCCCTTGCCCTTGCCCTTGCCCTTGCCCTGCCCTCATGGGGCATTTCAGCTCTTCTTCCATCACGTGAGCCTTCCCTGTTTGTCCCTCAAGGTTTATGACCATCCCTCCCGCCATCAGTAGCATTGTCCCCAACACATCATGGAGAGAAGCTCCCATAAGCCACATTGCTCCCATCTCTACTGTCCTTCCCTCTTCCAGGCTTCCTGTTGCACATTCAGCAATGCTCAGAACCTGCACATTAAAGGTGAGGTCTTATTCCTTATTACTCATGTCATCTCCCAGATTATTTGCCACAACCATCCGGAGACCCTGCTCTTCCAACAGAAACACTCCCAGATGACCCAGGGAGTCAGGACTCAAGTCACTCCACTCCCACCATCAACTGCATTGCATCTTGCCTCATTCTCCCCAGCCTGAAAGTCACATCTTACCAAAATCTGCCAGTTCCACCAGGGCTGCCAGGAAAATTAGGGCCATATCACACCCTCTCTTCATGGGGGCCCAGGAACCTGATGATGCAACTTCACCTCATCTTCTGCCTCTGACAAATTAGAGGCCTCCAAACCACAGCCCAGAGGGTGGAGCAGAGCTCTCTCCCTGCTGCTCTGGGCAGGCCTCCTTGGGTTTTTCTCACAACCTCTACCACAAAAAGGGTCTCCAGAGAGATTACAGACTCTTAGTTTAAGTCCTGTCCACCAGAAGCTCAGGAATCCCTCGTAAACTTCTGCCAACACCAACTGCCTGGCCAATTGCACAGGCCTGCCCCCAGCTCTGCAGGAGATGGAGAGGGCACCTCCTACAGCCACCCATGTGCACTCTGTCCTCGGGACTGTCTTGATGGAGACAGGACCAGGTCCACACTGAAGTTCCTGCATCCAGATGTCACACACTCTCTTCCTTTGCCTCTGGCTTTAGAGGAGGAACCTTAAGAGAAACAGCTCTGCGAAGAGCAGCTGCTGCAGAAAACAGCTGCACGAGGACAGACAGACTCCTACCCTCTGGCAGAGGGAGGACATGGTAAAGCAGCTCTCTGCTGTACAAAGAGTCCCTCTTTGTCCCTTCATCTACCAGCATTACCCATGAGCTCCAGCTGCTTGTCCCACCCTGGGCCCCAGAACCTCCATACTCAGGCAAGCAAAGGGGCTACTTGATTTCAAAGTCTTCTGCTGTCTGATGCCCACAGCACAGCTCCTTTGCCACTTCTCACCCAGGGCCCCTTGCTCACACCCTTGGCAGGGACTGCAGGAAGCAGGTGATGAGCAGAACAGCCCCCATTCACAACTCCACTCCCACAAGGCCTTCAGATGTTTAGGGGAGGCCATGGCAGAAGGATGGTGGGCTGCCCTCTGCTCTCCAGGGACTGAACACCTGACAGGAGTTCCCTTCTAATACAACTACAGCTGCCACAACAGTCCCCCTCTGAGGCAGAGGACAGGGCCCAACCTCTCCTCTCTGCCTTAGAAGCCTGTGAACATGGACTTTGACAGCTCTGTCAGCTCCTACCACCACACAGGCCTCACCAGGTACTGGCCAGGCCCAGGATCTCATGCCCACAGGTCTCCTTCAAGCTTTCTCTCAGATCAGACCTTCAGCCCCACAGGCAATTCAGCCCATCTCTTTGTGGCTCAACTCCTGAGGTCTGAACTTGAGCCTCAGATGTGTCTTTCAACAAGTGCTCATCTCAAGCTTCTCTTCCATCTCCTGGACTTCACTTCAACACGAAAGACTCTCGGTCTGAGGTTCAGGGCAATCCTGTGCAAAAGGATTATGCTTGGAACATGTTTGGAAACGCTATGTTTGGAACACCAGGTGCGGTGGGGCACATTTGAAGGTGTCTGTGACAACCAGGATCTCCTTCTCATGTTGGTGCTGAGGTTCTACAGGACAACTTTCCAACACCATCAGGAGCATTCTGGAATTGGGCTGTGGAGCTGAAGAGTTCCGATTGTAATTGTGTATCTGAGACTATTCACAAAGTCAGCAGCGAGAAACCCTTTCTGGTTTTGGTTTCATAGCAAGGGCTTGTACTGGACCTTTATTAGCTGGAAACTGCAGCCCCTGCCTGTCAAGGAGCAGTGATGCCCAGTTCATGGGGCAGGTCCGAGGGCTGCGGGGCTGCCTGTGGGCAGGAGGGTCTCTGCTGCCCACCTCCCCTGCAGTGCAGAAAGTCGTTGCTCCTGGCCGGGAGCCAGCGGGGCCGGATGCTGAAATGGCTCCTTCCCGGGCACCGCGGGGCACCGACAGCACTCGGGTGGCGATTCCTCCCCTGCTACCACCACCGACCGAGTGTCGGGAGATGTCTGTCTGCGTGCCGGTGGGAGTGCGGGGGCGAGCGGGGGATGAGGGGCGGGAGAAGAACTGTACCTAGTGGGCGGTTCTCGATCCTCACCGTCGGGACCACCCCGGGCTGCGGAGCTTCCGCGGGGCCGGTGCCAGTTCCATTGTCGGCGGCCCCGGCGGGCAGAGCGGCAGCGCCCCCTGGCGGGCTCGCCCGGGGCTGTCCCCCCGCACCCAACCCCGCCCGGCCCGCGGCGGTTCGTGCCCGGTCGCAGCCCCGGCTCCTCTCCCCGTGGCTCCCACCGCGCAGTAATAAACCGCCGCGTCCCTGCGCCGGGGCTGGGCGAGCCACAGGGCGCTGGACCGGCGGTCTGCCGACACCGACAGCTGCCCCGCCGGGGACCGCACCGCCTTGGAGCCTTTATGAGCGACCGAGATGAAAGTCGGAGCTCGGTCCGGAAGCTGACGGTACCAAAAGATGTAGTACCCAATCTGCATGTTGCATGTTGGAATGTGAGCAGTTGATGGTGCTGCCGGTGCCCTCGGTGGTCTTTGCCGACGGCTCCTGCTGCACCTGGGCTCTACTTGCAGCCACAGCCGAAGGAAAAAAAAAAAAAGCCTCAAATCCTCCTTTCTGCCCAGCCCTGCCGGCTCTTTCCCAGAGCAAATCCCGAAGAAGCCGTCAGCAGCAAACAGAAATTAGGAGCACAAGAGTTTCCACAGGGTGTCAACCTGGGCAGTAACTGAACTGCCATTAATAGCTGGTGGAGAGATGAAGGCGTTAATGATAGATACAGATATCCTAGATAAAGATGTCCTTACTTGTGTAGGGAGGTTGGACCAGATGACCTCTAGAGGTCCCTTTCAGCCTAAAACATTCTATGATTCTATGACAGTGGGAAGCACTGAAGAAAAAAGAAGGAAGAAGGAAAGTAGCCAGGGGGAAGGAATGACGGCATGAGCTGTATGGAAAGATGCTGAGGAAAGGAAAGAAACGGGGAGGGCTGGACAAAGACTTGAGCGATGAGCTTGCTGAGGGACTGAAGGATGCCAACAGAGTGAGGGATGGTTGGAAGGAAGGTTCGAGGCACAGGTCCCGTCAAGGAAGCCCCCTGGGACGGCAGCCTGGAGGGACCTGCGGAGGGCACCCATGCCCGACCCGTTGCACGCCCCCCGCTGACGTCTCCGCACACCCAGGAGCACCACAACGATCTCCGACAGTCCGGCACCGCTGCATCCCGCCGCTCCGCCACCCGCGCCTCGCTGCCCCCCGCCCGCCCCGGCTCGCCCCCGCCAGCTCCGCCCCGGGGGAGAGCTGACAAATGAGGTCCTGGGCGTGCAGGGCCCACAAGTCTCACACTCTGCCTGACAAAGCACCAGATTGATGAACAGGAACATTTGATATTGACATGAACAGAAGAGGGAGCTGTGCCCTATCCCAGAGAGCTCCGACACTGCATTGGAAGGAGGTCCACTCAGGGATGGTCAGCACATGCTCCTCGGGATTCCTCAGCATTGCTCCTTGCCCATTCAGGAATCCCCATCCTTTTGACCTCCCCAGGATATGTCTCCTGGAATGGAGAGCCAGGGAGAGGGCACTGTCAGCCATTCTTATGTACTCCCAATATTATTACACTGAACAAGGGATCCAAACTGGGGTGAAACCATCCTTGTTGGTGCCTGGAATAGGCAGCAGCAGAATGTGAGCTTTGGAGGGGCAGGAAAAGGAGAGCTCAGGATACAGCGGCTGCATTTCAGGGCCTCCTCCCTCGGCAGATCTCTAGCAGGCTGGTGCCATCAATGTTCAACTGCACTCAGGCTCCTTCTGAACCTCAGAATCTACTGCTCTGTGGTGCTCCTCAAGTAAGAAATGGAGAGCGTCCCTGCCACAAGCAGCATATTTCATCATGATGAGGACACATACACAGAAGTTCATGCACAACAGTTTGAAATGATACCCAAATTTGTGCTCCCATGTGCATCCAAACAAAAACTGGCCGTTTACAGCACCACCCAAGAGAATAGACACAAGAAGACCATGAAGCATGGACTCTGATGAAGATCCCCGAGGACTGGGCAGTGTTTGTTAAGATGGGGTCAAAACAGGTCAGAGCACCATTTGTACCTCAAGATGAGCTGAGGATGGAGGTAAAGACAAGGACATGGCAATTCCTTCTGCACAGGAGCCCATGGGTATCCACTGAGGATTGCTGGATCTTCGACCTGAACGTGTCACTTCAAACACCTGCAAATGGGGTGACCCAGGCTGACATCACTTTTCTGCTTTAGACCCTTCCAGCACTTGAGCTGAGTCTTGTGCCTGCACTGCTGCATTCCTGGCCTAGAAAGCCAGGGGCCTTTCCTCCCAGTGCTCAGAAGAAGCCTTCACTGGGGAATGGGCCTGGCACAAACCTGCCAATGGAAAGGCAGCAGAGCAGGAAATAAAGCACAGCCCATGGCATCAGCTGAGGTGCTTTGCATTCCACATGAGCTTGTCTGAAAATTGTTCCCTCTGCAGAGGTGCCTCTGGTCCTGTGGCAATGAAGGTCAGGTATAAAAGGCAGCCCATGTCCCAGCTCCTTCATCCACTTCTCTTGCCTCCTCTCCTTGGGAACCAGGAGAGTCTGAAGCGCTTTCTCCTGCACTTCCAAAGTGAGATCTCTTGTCAATGGATCTTTCAGGTGATACTGGCAGGCGGGGTGGAACTAGATGATCTTTAAGGTCCCTTCCAACCCTGACAATTCTATGATTCTGTATTTGCTCTGCCCTGTCATGAAGTTTGGATCTTGTCACGGGAGAGGGAAGCAGAGAGAAGGTATTCTTAGAGAGTCTGGGAAGTGGCTGAGGGTTTTTTTGTTTCCAAAATCAGGGGAAGCCTCACTAGACAAGGTAACCCTTCACAGGGGGATGAAGATTGTGTGGCTCCTGGCACAGTTACCAGTTCCCTGCTCAGAATAGGCCCTGGCTCCTCTGTGACAGGGTAACCCTGGTCCTCACCTAACCGTGTAATCTCCTACCTCCACCTACTCTCCCAGGTGCATCTCCTCCCTCCCGACACATCCTGTTATGACGTATGCCAGCTCTGTGGCCCAACCCCGCTGGCCAACAGCTGCAATGAGCCCTGTGTCAGGCAGTGCCAGAGCTCCACTGTCGTCATCGAGCCCTCTCCAGTGGTGGTGACCCTGCCCGGCCCCATCCTCAGCTCCTTCCCACAGAACACCGTTGTGGGCTCCTCCACCTCCGCTGCTGTTGGCAGCATCCTCAGCTGTGATGGAGTGCCCATCAACTCTGGCTGCTGTGACCTCTCTGGCCTTTCCAGCCGCTACTATGGCAGAAGGTACCTCCACTGAGAAAGATGCTGGGAAAATTCCAGAGATGCACTTTTGGGAAGTCATAATGGAATGTTTGTAAAAGGATGGAGGCCTTGGATGTGTTGTCAGCAGAGCTGAATGGCTTTTGTTTTCTTTCCCCTTTCCTTGTTTGCTTTTGTTCGTCTTGGCAACAACATCTCCCCAGGGCCAGCCTGGTGGTTACCATCTTTCTCCTCTCTCAATTACTGGGTCAGTGAGATGGACATTATGCAGGAACTTCTCCACAGCCCAGGACCACAGACTTTTGGCTGCCTCTGGGGAATTCTGCTCTGCTATTCTCCACTTGCAGTGACTTTGTTTCCCTCTTTTGACTCAATGAAGTTCTGCTGCATTCAAGCCTGGATGCCAGGTGGTCCTTCCCTCTCTGGACACTCCCTAAGCTTCCAAAGGAGAAGGCTGGTGCTCTGCTGTGTAAAGCTGTGATGGCACAAGGAGGTCATTCTCCATTGACAGATGAAATAGAGGTTGGGACATTCTGGAGTAGCTCCTTGTTTGGGTACCATCCCTTGGAGCTGAAGAAGGCATCCCTGGCTTCTCTGCTGCCAGTGACCGTCAAGCCTTGCCTGCAGTGTGTCTGCTCAAAAATGCCCAGACAGGCTGGAGACTGTGAGGTCTCAGCAGCCCCATGAGCCCTTGAGGCAGGGTGTTCCTCTGGCTGTGGCCAGAGCTGTGCTGTGCTGTCAGGGGGTGGCTCTGGGTGATGACTGGCTCTGAAGAATGGCAGGAGCAGTGAAGAAGGGAACAGCCCTTCGGATATTCCATGGCTGCTCCTCCAGCTTCCTCTCCCCTCCAGCACCCAGTGGAGATGCCACATCAGCAGCCCTGGGCTGAAGTAACAGGAACAAGTTCTGCTCTGGCATGTGGAGCTCTTCACCCACATCCCTCTTCTCTCATCTTGGTGTCTACCAAATAGTTTCTCTCAGATTTTCTCACTCCTCTCTCACAGTATTTTTCACCCTTTCTTAAATATGTTTTCAGAGAGTTGCTTCACTCATTGACTCAGCTTTGGTCAATGGAAGGTCCGTCTTGGGGCCAGCTGCCACTGGCAACGTGGGAGCAGCTTCTGGCATCTTCTCACAGAAGCCATCCCTGCAGCCCCTCCACTCCCAACACCTTGCCAGGTAAATCCAAGGCACTGTCCTTACCCTTGTATTATTACGTGAAGAAACTGATTTGCAGAGAGGAACCTTGCCTGAGGAGAAACTCAGCCAGCCTCTAGTGATAGAGGAGGCTGAAGCAGCTCCCTCTCACCGCAGTCCATTGCACCACCTGCACTTGCACAGAAAACACAAGGAGAAGAAACATTCAGCAATGGAAACTGGGGAAAATGAAAAGAATGCACCAACATTCCCATGGGAGCCCAGTTATGGTCTCAGTGCTCAGGAAACTTCTGTTGCTCCTGCATTTCCCTGCCTTTTGAAGAGATGCTGTTGATCTCACAGTGAGTCTAGAGACAGGGTCACTGCTCCAAACCACTTGTGATGTCCCAGCCCCAGCACCTGTAGCTTGTGGGGAGTCTGGCTTGTCCCAGGCACACACTCTTCTGTCGCCACCTGAGTGTGTCACGGTGGCACCAATGTCCTTGCAAGGGCAGAGACTGGTCTCAGACTCTTGAGGAGATCACAAAGGTCAGGCTGGAGATGCTGGGTTTCTGCTTTTTCTTTCTTTATTTTCTTTGTACATAGTGGTAACAAGGGAGCTGTGAGTGAAATGGATCAAGATCCCTTCAGGGCCTATGTCCTTCCAGCCCTGTGGGACCAACTCAGATTCCCAAGACATCCTTGAGAGGCCTGAAGAGTGCACCCATATGAATCTTGCGAAGGTCAACAAGACCAAGTGTTCAGCAAAAGAGCCTGAAGAGAAGGCTCCAGGGAGACTTCACTGTTGTCTTTCAGTATTCAAAGGGGGGTGTCCTGGTTTGAATGAGAACAGAACTAATTCTGTTCAGTGATTTTATTTATCCTCTCCATTCTTCTAACTAACTGCACTGTCTGTAGTCAGCAGCTGTTTTCACAGGCAGTGTCTGCTTCTGGCAGTGATAACACCCCATGTTTAGAGTTAGTACTGAGGGTTGGTGTGCAGACCACGGCCGCTGCTGAATCTTGTGTACCACATCAGGGGGTGCAGAAAGCAAAAGGGTACAGCTGCAGAGAGCAGCGGACAGGGCAGGTGACCCCAAAAGGGGATTCCATCCCATATACATCATATTCGGTATACAGTTGAGGGATCATGGGAGTCTCACCCCTTACTTTGTCCTCTTGGCCCACTTTGCTGGTTGCGCTTGTCTTGGCTCAGGTCTTCTTCCAGTTTCTTCCTCAGAGCATCCAAGGAGGACTCTGTCCATTCTGCCTTTGATCTTGATATGTGTGCTCCTGTATCCAGAACCAGAGTCAAGCTTCTGAACACAGCTCCTTTCTGCTACTGAGTCCACTCCGGGACTCTCCCAGTGCCTGCTCCACAGCATCAGTGGTGATTGTGGTGTAATCACTATTGGGGTAGGGGTTGGGTTTGATGCTGGTTTGGTGTATATTTGTATATATTCTGTTTTATTATATTATTTTAATTTGCATTAAGGCTGTTCTAGTTTCCTTTTCTAATCAGTAAGTCTCTCTCCCTTATACCCTTTCTCTTCCCCTTCAGGGGGGGAGGGGTATGAACAGGGAGCATCTGTTATAGGCCTGCCCTGACGCTAACCTGTGACAAATTTATTGACACCCAATATGGGGCTCAAGTGGAGCTCTCATAGATCTCATGGCCACTCCCACTCAATCTGCACCTGCACAAGTCACTCCTGTGAGGAAAAGGAAAAGAAAAATAAACAAATCAGCAAAGTCCAACAACTGAGCAGGGAGAGGGGCCTTCTCAACCTGCATCACAGTTTGAGTTGGAAGCAGATGAAAAGCCTGATGCCCCTGCAACTGGAAAGAAACAGCTAACAAATGCAGATTGCCCAGTGTGGTCATATGATAATGGAGCACGTCCTTCTAAAGCAAACCCATCAGATGTGGAGTCATCAGATGCAGAGGTTACCACCAAGCCTTTATCTACAAAGGAGCTAGGAAATCTGAGAAAGGACTATAACTGTCATGAAGGTGAGCCACTGACCACCTGGCTGCTTCAATGCTGGGATAGTGGGGCCAAGTCCATCAAATAGGATGGCAGAGAAAATATTCCATTTTAGTAGATAGTAGAGTAGATATTCCATTTTATAATTATTATTATTTTAATTTTCATTAAAGCTGTTCTAGTTTCCTTTGCTAATCAACAAGTCTTTCTCCCTTATACCTTTTTTCATCCCTTTCAGGGAGGGAGGAGGATTAACAGAGAGCATCTGTTATAGGACTACGGGGCTGCCTTGATGGGGGGTGATCAGAAAGAGCGCCCAGGATACATGTCTCTTATGGCTGCCAAGTAGCAGTCCAAGAGCAGCTGCTGGTTTAACCTGAGCAGTGTTGCAGCTGCTTTCTGAGAAGGTTTCTAATACTCCTGTCTGGCTGACACCTTCCAAGGGAGGCAGGTCCCACTTGCAGGAAACTGTACAGGAGCCTTCCAGGCCAGGTGAGGAGACTGGGAAAATCCCAGACCTTCTGGGAGACTATCAGGGCACAAGGTTTGTCCTCTTGGTGCCTGTGCAGTGATGGGCAAGCCTCCTGCCACCACTGCTGGAGCTGTGTTGACAGCCCCAGTGCTGACAGCAGATGAGGAGACAGGTTGTCAGCAGGGAAGCTCCAGGAGCTTTAATGAGCCAGGTTCCCTGACCGATGTTCAGGGCTTGGCTCAGGCCCTTGGAAATCTCCTGAGGCCACCAGCTCATTCACAGTTGTTTGTCCTCTGAAGTGAGGGTGTTTCTCTTCAGGAACCTTCATCGGGGCATCCTCCTCTCTGGTGTCACAGATTCAGCATTGGCAGCTGCAGAGCATCTGGCTCCCCTTAAATGGTTGAGCACACACACATCTGTGCAGGGCAGCAAGTTAGGGGGTGTGTTGTCACTGTGCTAGTTCGCATCAGGATGTGTGAGCACTTAGGTGATGACATGGCTGGGGATGAATGTGTGCTCATGCACAGGGGTTCCTGTGTCACTGGGAGTACATGCACGCATGTTTCCATGTTTGCTGACATGGGAGTGATGGATGATGGAGCTCCTGGCCACCTCTTGCAGAGAATCTGAGCATCTCCAGCTCTTCTTGCAACCTAAGGCTGGAAGGGATCAACCTGAAAGCACAGCCCCTAACAACCTCTCTCTCCTGCTGCTCTCTCTTTTCATCTCCTCTCCTTGTTGGCTGCTGATGCCCTTCTTTCTACCCAGGCCAGACGACTGGGGACCCTACTGCACCTCTCTCTCCTCAGTGCACACCAAGGGATGCCCTGCAGGAACTCTGCAACAGCCAAAGGGCAGCAAATCTCCACTGTCCCTGTGCTTTCTTCACAGTCACCCTCCACTCGGAGTGGCTTTCTTTCATCCTTTGCAGCACGAATGTCCTGCTGCATCCCAGCTGCTTTCTTTGTGCTTTCCTTGCCTCTGTGGACACTCTGCCAAGTGCTCTCTGACAATGCTGTTGGTCTGGGGTGACCCAGACAACTGGGGGAAGATGGAGCCCCTTCACCTTTCCCAGAGTACAGGGAGGATGGGACACAGTGCTATGGGCCCTTTCCAGCAATGTTCCCGGGAACTAAGGAAGGCTCCTCTAGAGCCTGTGGCTTGTATGACTCTGTATCTCCTAGAAGTGGCCTCTTAAACATGTCTTGTGCTTGGGGAGCCTGATCAGTGGTGTTCTTGAGGGACCAGACAAGGACTAAAGCAGGATATTCAGGGCTTGTAGCCTTCTACTTGGGAATGGCTGTTGCTCAGCCTGGGGCTCTTCTGTGCTGTTTGCTCTGCCCCTGAGGCACGGACTCCATCATCTGGAGATGGCTTGTCTCAAACCAAACTGAATACTTTCCTTCTTGAAGAGAGAAGAGGCCCACAGATCTCTGTCAGAGATGTTCTAGGTGTCTCTGTCTGTGGGAGGCCAGTGCTTGATCTACCCAATTAGTTATGGGCTGGCAGGAATTTAGTGAGTCTGAAGGGCTGAGATCAAGCCCCTGGCATCCTGGTAACCAGAAGGCTCTGACCTACAGTCAGGGTCACTAACACTAGTCTCTTTCAGAAAGAGGATGGTGTCCTGCAGCACTCTGTGTGCCCAGAGGAAGTGGCACTGCCAAGAGAGATGAGGGTCCTTCCCCCAAACTCAGTCTTGACCAGACACATCCCCTCCCTCCCCTGGATTCTTGCACATCCAAGGACACTCTCTGCACAGCAACAGAGGTACAAGACACTGTCAGACCTCTCAGCTTCCTCCAGCTGCAGGAGGCTGTATTTGACCGTGGTGTTCAGCACCGTGGTGAGACAGCCACTCTGCTTGGAGCCAGATACTGCCTGATATGAGAGCATCTGGGAAGCTTGGCCTTTCCTCTGCTGGTACCAGAGCAAGCCATAAAAGTTGGAGGCCTGGTATGTGCAGGTGGTGTGGAAGGTGTCTCTCTGCTTCACTGTGACTTGTCCTTCTTGCTGGGTGACAATGGTCTGCCCCATGGTGCCTGGAAGAAAGCAAAGGTCAGCAGCTTTGCAGGGGAAGCTCTGGGAGGCAGAGCAGCAGTGGCTGTAAATGCCTGTTGGAGAAGACTCCTTGTCCCTGCCCTGCACGAATATCCTGATTCTTGTGGACAACAGGAGTTCAGAGCTCACAGCCCAGCACAGATCCTGAGGAGAGCTGTGCTGTGTCCTTGCTCCTCCTCCCTGATCCTTCTTCAACCACCCAGAAGACCAGGAAACAGTCAGTCCCACCTGAGATTTGTGTGCTGGGACAGGAACCCCTCTAGCATATTCAAGGGCCTCGGGAGCTATAGCAAAAATATTCATCCTGCTTCCCCCTCCCTGTCATCTTCAAGGCATCTGAACTCCTTGAGTACACCCAAAGCTCAGTTTAGAAAGAGACATCCATGGCTGTGATGCCAGCCAGGAGGACACTGAAGCCATGGCTGACATGTTCCAGACAGAAGTGCACAGCCTGGGGCACATTCTGCATGTTGGTGGGATCAAGAGCTTTAAAATCCCTGTAGTACCTTTGAGAGGATCTGCTTATTTTGGGGAGAAGTGTGGGACTGCAGAGACAGCTGAGACCTTCTCTGGTGACAGAAGAGGGGTCAGAAGAGAGATGCAGATAGAGATGGATTAGTGGGGAGAAAAATGTAGAGAAACAATCTGATTTCTTCTCTCTCCTCCCCTTCATTTCCAGGAGGAAGAGCACCTTGAGGTGCTGAAACAACAAAATGTGAGCAAACTATTCCGGGAGTTTTGCTGCTGTTCCAGAGTATTTCCCCACATGGACCTGATAACACTGGTGAGGGTTTCCTGGGGAGAAGAAACAACATGCATTAAGGAAAAGACAGGACTTAACCATCAGTTGCCCCAGGAATGCAGTGAGGATGAGGTATCCGAGGTGCATGTTGAGACCAACCTGCCTGTTTGTGGGGTGAGAGTCAGAAAAGCCCCTCCCAGCCCTGAGATAACAGAGCTGCCGGAAATGACTGTGCTGGGGGAGCAAAGGAAGAAGCAGGGTTGAGAAATTATCTTTCCCCTGTGCCTGAAATGCTCCTTCTGGGTCTCTGTCTCTCCAGCAGCGGCTCTTGTGGCTCCCTCAGCGAGTGGCTTTCTCAGTATTGCCAAAAAGGGGTCTCTGTGCAACCAGGACACATGGACAGGAAGATGAATATTTGGCATTTCTAGTAGAGGAGAAATTGAGCTGCAGGACTCAACATGCAACCACCCTTGCTGACTCAAAGGCCACATCCCATGGAGTATCTCCTTCCTTGATGCTACTGTCTCCACTTGCAACATGTCCTAGAAAATATCTAGATACCTTTTGAACACCCCTGCAGAAGGACACTCCACAAGATCTCTGGGCATCCTGTGCCAGCACTTCCGCACCCTCACAGTGAAAAAGTTTCCTGATCTTCAAACAGAATCTTCTACTGTTCACTATCTGCACCTTTCCTCTTCTCCTGTCACTGGGCAGCAGGGAGCAGAGCCTGGCTCAGCTGCCTTCACATGCACCCTTCATCTATTTGTACACAGGGATGAGCTCTGCCCTGAGACTTCTCCCAGTTGCACATTCCCAGCTCTCTCAGCCTAGATGATGAGCCTGAGAGATGCTCCAGTCGCCTCACCATCCAGAGTGGCCCTTTGCCTGACTGCCTCCAGGATGTCTGTGACACTCAGTTCCCTAGTGAGAACACAGCCTGACCCTCACCCTCTGGAGCCATAGCTGCACCTACAGTCGTGCATCTCTGACAGATGATCTGGAGCCCTCATTCCATGGATAAGCCTGTCCTGGAGCCTGGGCCCTCTCACCCAGCACATGTGTGACACCTCTCACAGTCCCCCCCACACTCAAACATTGCCATGGCCTGGTAATATCTGCCTGGGACCTGTTTCTCCTTCTCCAATTGTTGCCATCCAGACCTTGCTCAGAGCCCTGACTCAGACTTTTTAAGGAAGGAGATCAATGAGTCCTGTGACCAGTGACCCTTTCTCCAGTTGCTGGCACTTACAACTTGCAGCACATATCCCTGTCCATCCAGCTGCTGATACCCACGTATAAAATTCCTATGGCCCTTTGTTGTTTGCCCAGGTACTGGCACGCAGATCTCTCTCTCAAGCCATTGTCTCCATTTGTAGGCACTCATGTTTGGGAAGATACAGAGAGATATTTAAGAAAGGACTTAGTAAGAAGACACAGAGGAGGACACTGTGGCTATGTTTCAGGGATCATCCCAAGGAGTACTCTGACCAGACACTGATTATGTGTCCCTGACTCCTTTCATTCTTCCTCCTCTCTAGTGCCTCCCCTTGATCCACTCCCATCCCCTCTTTCCCACCCCACCTTTCACCCTTCTCCTAAACACACCTTAATAACCATTGCCTAGTCACACCAGAGCCCTCTCAAACAGCCCAAATCCTCAGGTGCCTCCTGTCCCTTCTTGTCACTTACAAAGCTCAGCCTGACCCACTTCAAAGCTTCACTCCCAGTTTCCTAATGGCCCATTCTGGTGTTTTGATGGCTGGATGCCAGGCGGTCTCCAAGACACTCTGTCACTTCCCACCCTGCCCCCCTTCTCTCAGCTGGACCAGGGGGAAGAAAGTCAGATGAAACTCATGGGCTAAGACAAAAGCAGTTGAAAAGAAAAGCAATGCAAGGCCACACGTGGAAGCAAAAGAAAACAAGGATTTATTTTCTCCTTGCCATCAGCAGGTGCTGTCTGGTCCCTTTTCCAGGAAGCA
>JANIJG010014178.1:59250-73700 GCA_024611175.1 Megaceryle torquata | reverse complement strand
AAAATTGCCTGAAGCTGTGGATATGCAACATTCAGAATAAGTGATGCCAGACATCTATAAAGCTAGCCAGGTAAGTGAATAAATAACATGTAATTTCTGTAATTTATCTGATGTTTGATTTCTACTCACCCATGACACGTCTTCTCCAGGTAAAATGGACAATGAAATCTTAGTTCTGAACACTAAGTGCAAAAAACTGAATGCAATTTCTCATATATCTTTAGTTTAAAGCACATACAAATTTATGTAAACATACATCAAATTGGTACAGGCAAATTACCACTGTCATTCCCATCAATGCCCCTCACTCACTTCATTACTCAAGAAGGATGGCCCAAATCCAAGCCTAATCTCTGGTTTGAAAATCTGCATTCCTTTTTGACACAGTATCATATTTCTTTCCAGCCTGTAACCCCCTATTGAAATCTATGTTTAACATATCATGGAAGTGCAGAATAGTTTGGAAGTTAGCCAAAAAAAAGAAAAAATTATGTCACCTAAGTCTTTTCTGAATATCTGAAAAGAGGATCTTGTAACACCTACAATATCACATAAGCAATTTGCAATCCTTTAATCAGCCATTAAATGATATATTACTGCTAACCTTTAGATGCCTCCAAGAAAGTTGTGGAGGGATGTTTAATTGCCTCATAAAATGTGGACTGAGCTATAAAATGGAGAGAATGCATAGGGGAAAGCAAATTTTAATAGTGAGAATCTCAGTCGCTGTACAGGAAGTCTGAAAAGTGAGCAGTGTGGTTTATCCCAGATAATACAGCAGAGAATTTGAGGAGATACAATTGTAAATACTACCCTACCTGCAGTCTCACATTAAACATTTAAGTGTGGTGAATGACCTGACTCTCCAGGTATTCCCCTAAAATATGTCAACTCTGAAAGTTTTCATTACACCACTCCATCTGAAAATATCTACAGCACGAAAGACTCATCATTTTAAATATCATAATATTCCAGTCTAGAAACAACTGAACAGTAAGGTTTTAATTACTGATTTTTTTTTTTCTGTGTCAGCATTTCAAATATAGATACCTATCTATCTTCTATAACCATTAATGTGGAAGGCATCTGTGTTACCTCAGAGTTAGTCAGTAACTTAAAAAACATTGCAATGTAATGTCCTAGGCTTACAACCAGAAATAATTACTAAGCCTGAGATACATTTCTGCCACAAGTAATGTACGCGACAGATTGATGTCTGGCAGATTTTTTGACCACACAGCTTCTGATTTTTGCTAGCACTAGTGCTCTATTGCTCAGATGTTATACATTTTGATAGATTTATAGATCTCAAAGAAAATACTCCTTCAGTTTCTTTACTGAAAGAAAATGGAAGTCAGATAAAAGACATTACAGCTATTGAATCTCAGGAGTTTGGCAGAAATTGCAGAGCATCTTCTGAATACTAAGATCCTAGTACAAATAACACTTCAAGGTAATTCTGTTTGGAGGTCTGAGAGTGTCAGGTATTGAAAATTGTAATTACTCTAGCTAATGTATATGATTAAATGAAGGTTTCTCTGGAGCGGATTCCAAAAATCTATTAAGGCTCTGAAACAATGGAGAAGATAATAGAGGGATATCACATATAATTGTATTATATTTATTATACCATATTATGCTATATTATAATATTAATTCAGTTTTGCCTTGCTACTTTTCCCAATTGATACTAAAACATTAATGAATAAATTTCTTGTTTCCCTTTGCTTGCATGAGAAGCTTTTGTTTTACCTATTACACCGTCTTTATCTCAACCCATGAATTTTCTCACTTTTGCTCTTCCGATTCACTCATATATCCCACCAAGAGGGTGTGAGGAGTGAGTGGCTGGGTGATGCTCTGCTGCCAGCTGGGTTTCAACCACAACAGGTATTCATGGAGAATACCTCTCTGATTCTTAGGTTACACAGTGATTTGAAAACATTGTAGATGAGCCTTTACAGATGTACTCTTCCAACACAACACAGGGGCTTGAAAATTTAAATAAGCTTATAGTATAAACGGTATGTATTATGAAATCAAGTGTAATAATGAAGATTTCATATTCAAATATTAGAGTGTTAATGAAGGATATTGTTAGGTTAGAAATTTATATATATGCACACGCACATATATTCCAGCTGAACTGGTGCACTAGTGAAACTCATTACTGGAATTCCATCCTACTCAGCCAGAGAGGGCTGGAGGATGAGGCCACTGGTGCTGCTTGTGTTCATATGAGTGCTCTTAACTGAATCTGTCTTTTCTGAATTGTCAGATATGTATATATTCTGTACAGGGTAAACAACTTTTCAATAATACATGCTCAACCTTGCTACTGGAAAGACTGGCTATTGAATTGGACTAGGAGGAACTAGAAACGAATACAGGCGGCCCAGAAGATGTGAAAGGAGGAATATCCTACATTACCAAAGCTTGCTAGATCAGATAGATAGTATCAACAGATGTTAATCAAAGTCAGAGCTGTTTCTGCATATTTTACTTCTGCAGTGGTAGCAGACTGCAAGGTCCAAATTAGAGAATCCCTACCTGCAAACAGAGATGAAAATTTCTGAAAGCGAGCTGAACTGGACTCTGTTATTCAGGCAATACAGACTAAGCAGTCAGTCAGCTCTTGATGTTCCTCTGAACTTCATGAACTCTAGGAGGAATTGCAAAACCCCTCTTTCCACTTACTGAGTGTAGTGTCAGAAATCCCTATGACACTGTTAACAAAATCTAGATTGAGAATTTTTCCATCATTGTTCCAGATGCCTTTTCCCTTCTCTTGTCTGGTGCAGATCAGCTGTGAATGATTGTCCATGAGAAAAATGGGAGGAAGGAAATGCAGGATTGACAGTACTGGGAGAGAAGAGCAAATGTTTAGGTGAAGTCACTGCAGAACATGATTAAAATGGTCTGCCAGCTACATAGTAATGCTATGATATAGCTGATGACAGCATAATTCAGAAAATAATAGATACAAAAGTAATCAGACACTTCATTAAGCTAAACAGATGGGCTTAAGAATTCTTTTTTTTGGTGCAACAGTAAGAGCACTGAAGTCCTTCCTGCTCTGCAGAAACAATGGTGCAACTCAGAGCAGCTGAATTTGGGGTATTACCCAGTCACTAGATGCTTTATGCCCTGACACTGGGCCATGAGCAGGATAGGGGAATTCCCCAGGAAGCTGAAATTGGGCTATAGTCTGGGTTATGGGGACCCCCAGGGGACTGCTTGGCAGAGATAGACAGGGCTAGTGGTGCCCTCAGGGCCCTGGCACTGGACTAATGTAATGACTGCTGTGATAAGTAAGAGATTATGAACTAATTTATAAATCTCATAATTAATATGGATACAGAAATGAATGAAAACATTTTTTTCATCTAGAGAAATCTGCATTTCTTCCCCATTAATTCTTTAATAATGAATAATGCAGCAGGGAAGATTCTAATTATAGACTGCCTTTAATTTGGATAGATTTCATACATTTTTCCATCTTATTAACCCCAACATTCCTTCTTTGATGTAGAAGGATAATTTACACTCATTCCTTTGTTTAATTGTGCCACTTACACAGCAGGTGATCTCTGTGGTAGTTGGTATTATGTGGAGATCAGTGCTGTGGCATTGTTATACACCTCTGTATTTAAATTTTTAATCATATATACTCCCTTCTTACATTAAAATGTAGGAAGTAGAAAGGCTGACTGCAAAGGTTTTCCATGTGGAGGAGTCAAGACAAGACAGCTGGAGGACTAGAATTCTTAGGAATGCAGCATCCTCAAACATTTCTCAGAGTTACTTTAGCCTTTGACTCCAATCTTTCCCATCTCTTTGGTGCATCCCATACCACTGCAAATAGTAATTTTGGTTACTCTGTGTCTGATTCGTGGCATGAAGTTATTGTTTGACTTTCTTTGACAGTGTTTAACTATTATTTGGCAATGGTGATCACAATATTATAGGAGAAAGTAATAGCTAAGATGAGGTATAGTAGTCATAACCAGAACACTACTGTACATCAAGGAGTGAATGTTCCTCACAACAGTTTACCTGAACAGATGCAGCACTGTGCTGTGTTGTACACATTAGTTGAATGCCAGATGAACATACTTGATTATTTGTAACAAGGAAGCCTGTCTGTAGAGCCCTCTTGGCCCCTGACTTTTATGTCACCTGCATGTATCTTCTTATCTTGTAGCTAAGCAGCATGTTTACATAAGATATTCCTCTATGTGATAGTAGATATGATGAATAGACTGGTTTACCAATTAAAACAAAAAACCTATAAAACCTGTAACAACAGTGCTGGCAAAAACTCAGCACAGAATGGGTCTGCAGAGTGTGACATGCCCTGACTCCTAAGGTATTGAACTCAGGGTTCCCACCATTTGAAGAGGTATGAGATTATTGATGCTATCCCCTTTTTCTTCTCCTATTATGTCCAATAAATGGTATTTTAATCAATATCTGTCAGAGTCTGAGTGCGATAAGGCAGTGAAGGGAAGGATCACATCCCTCAACCTGCTGACAATACTTTGCTAATGTAGCCCAGGATACTGCTATCCATCTTTGCAGGAAGGGACATTTTTTACCAAACTGCTTTCTACTTGAGTGGCCCCGGGCCATATATACATCAGTGTGTGTGGTTGTTCCTTCTGAGGTTCAAGACTCCATGACTCTGTACTTCTCCTTGTTGAATTTCATGATGTTCACATTGATCCCTTTCTCCAGCCTGTCACGGTCCCTCTGGATGACAATACAGCCCTCTGGAATGTCAGCCACTCCTCCTGGTTTAGCATACACTCTAACCCATAATACGAATCATTAATAATGATGTTAAACAAGATTGGACCCAGTATTGATTCTACACTACTTGTCACTGTCTTCCAACTAGATATTTCTGCTGTTCAGCACCTTCTGGGCCTGTTCATTCAGTGAATTTTAAAACCACCTCACTGTCTGCTCCTCCATCCTGTATATCATCAGGTCCTCTATGAGAACAATATGGGATACAGTGTCAAAAGGCCTTATTAAAGTCCAGGTAGGCAATATCCACTGACTTTTCCTAATTTATCAAGCCAGTTATTTATTTGTAGAAGTTGAAAAGGTCTGTCAACCATGACTTCACCTGGGTGAATTCATCCTGTATATTCCTTATCACTTTCTCATACTTCGTGTCCTCATTATTTCTTTATTCTGCCTAGTATTTATTTACATAAGTCTATTAGATATTTTTTAGAGTCAAAATACACCAATTTTAAAATTGAAGAGGTCACCTCTGATTTTATTCTTAGCTTTTCTTGTCATTGAGGATATCTGACTGTGCTGTTAGTTATCCCTGCAGTACAGGGAGGGGACTGAAGTGAACAGGGAGACAGGGCACCTTACCAAATAATCACCTACAAACAAGGGTTTAAAACTTTTTCAAAACAATCCTCCATATGATAACATAATGTGTATCTTCCCATAATCTTTGACTGATTCTGTTTACAAGCAAAACCAAACAGCCCCACTTTTTTTTACCCTCTTAACATTGGAATATAGTCTTGGGTTTTGACCAGGCTTAGTAATAACCATAAAAAGTGAGCAAAACAAAAACCATTTGACTTGGAACTTACAAATAGTAATATCTTCTTTATCAACAATCTAGTTTTAGGTGAAATAAAAATTTTTAAGTTTTAGATGCTGTGAAGTACTATCAAAGAGAAACATAATTCCAGTGTGTCTTATGGGAAAAATATTCCATTACTGTAGTCTTCAATTCAACACTAAATTTAACATAGTTCAAAGAAATGGTCACCAAGAGGTTTTATCAATGTTAGTATAATAATGAAATATTAAAATAAAAGCTGTTTGGTAAGTGGTAGTGTTTCTCTCCCTTAGCAACCAAATTATTTCAAAATCAGTATGTCATAAGAACAATCTAAGGTTTTAGTAGCCACAGGTCACATGCTTTGAGTGAATCTAAGATCTTTTTCAAAGCTTTGTCTAGTTACTAATCAATTGTGATGATTCTTGTATTTCTTTTTTTGTCTTTTTTCCTGTTTATGTAGTACCTTCTTTATTTGCAGACTGATTTTTCAGAGTTATACTAACAGAGGGAAATCAAATATTTCCAAGGGGAAGGCAAGAGAGGAGGATTAGAAAGTCAAAGAGATGTTAAGAAGCAAGAACCCAGCAAGGATTATTAACAATTTTCACAGAACAGCTTACTGATTTAGAATGTAAATGAGATTTTGCCATATGATTTTACCAAATGCAGCCAAACATTCTGGAGCACACCACTTGTTCAAAAAAAGTTGAGGCAGGTTCACAAGTACTGATTTATAAGTGGGGGCAACAGCTGATAACATAAAACTCTAATAGTGAAATTTACTTTTGGGGAAGAAGAAAAAACGGTAAGTAAGGGATGAATAGAGGGAAAAAATAGGAAAGAACAAGGGCAAGGAAAATGCAGACTATCACCAGCAGGTGACCTGGAAAAGCAATGACAGGGTCCCATGTGAGTATCATCCTCTGAGGGGCAAGAGGTATTGAGGAGAAATGTGACAACAGTGATGATGATTTCTTTGCCTTGCTTTTAGCCCTTAGTGTTATATACTTTTTGTCATGACCATCCCTAACTCCCTATTATCTGTTCCTGTTCATTATGTCATTAGCAAAGCCTGATGCACACCAATCAGGTCCGAGCATTGCATATTGATTTTTAAGTTTCTGTGCATACTTATTATGAGATAATATTGGTCAAACATTTAAAGGACGGTTGTCTATTCTATTGTGTGCTCTTTGGTTTTCTGCATATTAGAGAGACTAGATAAAAAACCCCAAATACCTAAAATCTACAAAATAAGAGGAAAGAAATGGTTGTAGAGAGGAGTGATTGTCATGCCAATGGAAGCAACTTTCCATGAGAACCCACTGTACCAACACTACCGCAGTTAGCAGGTGCAAGCCCATGGGAACAGCATAAGAACAAAAGCAAAAATAAAACTACAGAAGCTCCAGTAAAGCACTTCTACAGCAGCACAGGTGAAAGGCTACAGAGCTGTAGATAGCATGCCCTTAGCATTGCTAGGACTATGGTACTAAGGCACTTCAGGCACCATGTGACAGTATCTGCTCTTCTCTAAACACATGCATGATTGTATTTTTTAATGAAGAGATTTATTCTTTGTCCTGTTAGATTTTATTTTGTAAGATAAAAACTCACACTTAGCTTCATCTGTTAAAGCCATTATTTTGCAAGTTCTACATAATAATAATATGGAAGTACAAAGTAATAGCAACTATTAGTTTCAGCAAGGGAATTATTTATAATTCAACTTCATATTCATGAAATCTATGTAATGAATATCATTTGCATGTGTCCAGAATAATAGGTATTGCTTAGAGATAGCATTTGTGGTACTGACTAGTTTTTATTTTAACTTGTCTGTGAATTAAAATAGTATATCAATCTAATGTGGTGTAATAAATTATATAAGCATGACAGCTGTTGCATTACACTAAGCATTAATGACAGAATAATCACAGTAACTAACAATCTTGCTCAAAGGCTTTGAAAAATTAATTGCAAGGCAATTAATAAAGGCTAATCTGTTGTTAAGTCTGAAGAAGAATACTTTGAAATGCAGTGTTTGTGGAGGCAACTGTTCACTTTAATGTAATGATTGGGAATTTTTCCTTCAAGTGTGCAATGAGAAAACATTGACATTTGCAGCTCAGTTGTTTTAGAAGTTAAAACATCAAACCAGAAAGAGGCTACAGTTCTGAAACTGTTTATTTGCTTGGTTTACCAGATCCATTATTAACAACTGCTGTTTAGGTTTTCGTTGCATCTCCATTGATGTTCAATGTGATGAAAAAGGAACTTACTTGCAGTGGTCAATGCCAGGTTTAACTTTATGTACCAATGTCAGGATACGTTTTAAATTGATGTGATATTTCTTTGTGCACAAATTTAGGTGAGGTGAGTTGTTTTATTAACACAGCTGTAATACTATGAATTTTTATTCCTTTTTATTCAGACTCTGTGCATGCATCATAGGCTTTTATTTTTAAATACGTGTCTTTTTTATTTTAAACAGATATCTGTTGCCTATTGTCCACGTATGTTTGTGTTCTGTTCAGATAAGTGGATATACTTATGATAGATTACTTATATGGGTATATAATCCAGTATCAAGCAAATTAGACAGATTTCAGAAGGGACCAAACAAGAAGCAAGACAAACCAATCCTAGAGTGGGGAGACGCAATCATCCCAGAACTGGAAGAACAAACTGAACAAAGCCCAAGAAATGTGAGCCCAGAGGAGGACCAGTTAACAGAATTTCACTTCAAAGATGATCCACACTACAGACTTGTGAGTCGACCAGGACTCCCCAGCAAGGATCCAAGATGCCATAGAAAGTTTGTACAGAGAGTTTTTAGAGGGAAAGGAAAAGTACAGGAAGCATGGGAAGCTCTCAGAAGAAGAGGCTCCATTTTGGACAAAAAGGAAGTAATTCTTTACATTATATGAGTATATAGGACATCATCACTTCAAGCAGCCAGTAGGTAGTGTTAATTTCATATGGAGCAGCAAAGAGATGATGATGTTTTCTTTCAGACCAGTATTTGCTTTCCAGAGTGCTTTTCTGTCCTTTCAGCTAACACAGCTAACATGGCAGTTTCTAATTCTTACTTTGTCAGGATGTTTTCCCCCTTTCCCAGATTATTTTTCACCTTTTCAGCCGTCAAGTTGCCATTACAGTTGTTTTTGCACTTATTAATGCTATCTCAGAATGTTACCTGTCTCTATGTATCCGGCTGTTCTTCAAAGATGCCAGTTACAATTCTCAAGGATGTTTCTGTTTCACAGGCCTAGTTCTCAGACTAACAATTTTCAGGTTGGCAGGCATTTTCCGCCAGTATGTGAACAGACATCTTCTGCTTAGTAATTTTCCCCTTCTCATCAGTTCACCTTCCTGGCTGCTCACATCAATTGCTAACTCCAAAGACACTTGTCCCACCATAGTTCCCCCTGAAACATCTCTGTTCAGGCTGTGATTCTTACCACAGACTTTGTGGTTTAGTTGATGACAGAAGACTTATATTGAACCATCTCATACAGTATTCTCTAAGCTACTGTGTTTTATAACTGTCTTCCAAAATGAGACAATTTTCCAACCAACAACAAATAGAAGTGTTCCATGCCTGCAAAGCATGCCATTTTTGTCAACCTTCTTAACCTCATCTCCTTCCCACAAAGGAAATAAGAAGATAATAGGAAAGGTGGAGTAAAGACACCCTCTTCCTCCAGCTGTAAAAATGCAAGACTAAAGAAGCAGCTTTGGGCAGGTTCTCTTACAAAGATACATAATGGAGAACCTCAGAATAGTCTAGGCAATGCAGATGAATTGCCCCGGTGCTGAGAAATACAAGGACACACAACAGTGTGAGAATAATCCTGTCAATGGGTGTGGACAGATTTGAAAAAAATAAGTTTCTTTAAACCTAGAATGAATGATTCACTCTTGCATGGATAAAGCACTCTCTGATAAAGGGCTCAGGGGAAAATGATGGACGATTCTGTGAACTTGAATGACTCTTGTTTTTTTGTTTTCTCTCTTCCTTGCATAAAAGTAGGTCCATCACACATGTTCTCATGAGAATCAATCATCCCTCATGGTACTTCCTTATGTGAATATGAGTTTCCCATACACATGCCTCAGCTTTCACCAGTTTGATCCTGAAAATAAACTAAAAACTAAAACCCATGAAAAATGCATGTATTCTGCTTTTCTATAGACTTCTAACTACAAGCACTGATTTCACCTCTGACAATCCATTATACACCATTCACCTTCTACAAAGATGATTTTAAGGACTAAGTGTTCTAGTTTATTGTTTTTTTGGTAACTGATTGCTGAACTAAAAGTCTTCCTAAAATGTTTTGACATTTTCAAAAAAGTGTGCTTTATAATGGGGATTCAGAAGCCACTGTTTCATGTGTTTTAAAGCACTTTGATAAGTCTTTGACTGGTGCCTAGAATCTTGGTTTGTTTTTGATGGAATGCTGTGGCTTGTATTTATCTATTTAGTTTTTTGCAAATGAAGTCACTAGTCTGTACAGAAGTCTTCAATATTTATTACTTTTCTATCTGGGGTTGGTGTGATATATCAAATAAATTTTTGACATCTGTGCTGTAAATGTATTAGTATTTAACTTGTTTTGATATTTTATATCATAAACATAGACTTATATCCTGAAAATCCATACTTTCCTGAGCAAATGTTACTTCCAGGACCAACTTGAGTATGACCTTAAAGGCAATGAATAGACTTGTGAGAAACTAGAATAATAAGCCTTAATACCTTCATATTTTACCTTCTTTACATCCTATCTAGCTTCTCCAGGCTCAACAGTACCAGATCTCTCAGCCTGTCCTCATAGGAGAGATATCCCAGTCACTTAATCATCTTCATGGCCTTTTGCTGGAGTGTCTACATCATGTCCATGTCTCTGTCATACTGGGAAGTCCAGCAGTGGGTGTAGTACTAGTCAGGTGTGGCCTCACCAGTGCTAAGCAGAGGGGAAGGATCACCTCCTTTGACTTGCTGACAGTACTTTGTCTAATGCAGCCCAGGATACTGCTATCTATCTTTGCAAGAAGGGCACATTGCTTCCTTATGTTGAACTTGATGTCTACCATGATCCCCAGGCCATTTTCTACCAAACTGTTTTTCCACTAAAGTGGATCCTGGCAAACACACATCAGGTTGTTCCTTCCCAGGTTTAAGACTCCATGAATCGCACTTCTCCTTGTTGAACTTCATGATGTTCCCACTGGTTCCTTTCTCCAGCCTGTCAAGGTCCCTCTGGATGACAGTACAGCCCTCTGGAGTGTCAGACACTCCTCCTGGTTTTGTGTCCTCTGCACACTTGCTGACAGCACACTCTAATCCATCATCCAGATCATTAATAAAGATGTTAAACAGGACTGGACACAGAACTGACCCCTTGGGTGTACCACTAGTCACTGTTTTCCAGATAGACTTTGCCACTGATGTCGCCCTCTGGGCCCATGACAAAGACTCACAAAGACCCAGTGAGCTCCCAATGTGTGTAAAACATATATTTTTTGATTGAAGAATTTTCTGTAGCAAATGTAGTATGAAGTCAGTTCATAAGCAAGCCTTCTTTCTTATATCCTATTATCTGACCACCTTCACTCCTCTGTCCTTGATAAGAGTTTTTAAAGATGTGTTATGTATTGAGTAGGAAATTTGACCATAATTTTCTGTACAGTTTCTTTTTGAGGTCTCTGTCATGCTTTTGCCTTCTTTTATGTCCAGAATTGCTCCCCATATACACACCTAACTTTTTAAGTCTATATTCTGTGAACAGTGTTATTGTGCAATATACTTTTACACAGGAGAACTGATAATCAACAATTAATGAATTTGTGCCCACAGCACAGGGTGTTACATGACATCATCATCATGTGTTGTTCATAGTTGAGGGTTTACAGGGCTGACATGCTTCAGTTAAGCCTGGTAGATTTATAAATGTAGTTAAGTGAATTAACCTGGGTAACAGAAAAACTGCTCCTCTGTCAAGCTAGAGAATTTGATTGTCTTTTTCTGTGCACTAGTTCATCATACAGTAGCATACTGACTATTCATGTCATCTATCTATACCACATATCTATCTCAGCACGGCTGGGTTTAACTAACATTATATCAGAAAATGTCTAATCGGCAAGTTTCATGCCCTCATCCCTGGCTAATTTGACGTATCACTTCAGTTAAAACGTGGCACAAAACCAGCTCTAGAGCAATTTCTCCAGGCAACAGTTATGACTTCACTACAGTCTTCAGCTTTGTAGGTCTTTATGAAGTCAGATTAATTTCATATGCCTTTACAAAGGGACTAGTTGAGCTTACGGGTGTGTGAATTCCCTAATTCTCATATAAAAACTACATTCCAGAACAGATTTATCTTATTCATATTTATTGATGAAAGCACATTTGAACATTTCAGCTATTAGTTTCCTCCTGTTGATATGTCAGCAAATTATTGTATCAACCATGAATTTTCCAGAAACTATGAATGTCTGCCAGATCAATCCTTTTATTCTACTCAGACTGTGTTTGCAATGGCTGACTTTTGTCCAACATGTTGTCCTTTTTATAAGAAAATTTCTACAACAGGTAATGTTTAAATTCACCCATTTTAACAACATACAATCCCCAGTATAGAGAAGATGAAGAAAATTCACAAGTGAAAAACAGTGGTTGAGTCTCTGCAGAGGCAGCCAATGATGTTTGGAAGGACTTCTGAGGAGAGAAAAGGAACCTAGGAGGGAGGCAAACAGAAATAAAAGGAATGTGTGAAGTGAAGTCAGAGCTATGGCATAACAAGGGCTTGTGTTTAATGAACTCTGTCCCAAGAAACCACACACATCTACTGGTACTTAAAATTCTCATTACAAGCCATGCCTTGTTTCTTTGGCACTTTACTCCTTCAGAACTCAACACAAGAACTTAAGAACAATTGATTTCTTTTGTATTTCACCCACTTCCTAATGGTGACTCTTTCAATTAATTTTCCTAATTTGAATGTTTATGATTGTATATTTCTTCAGCTAGTTTTTGTAAAACTACTGAAATAAAAGTATTTTATTGATCCCCTCCATTGTATAGTCTCTACACATCAATATTAGAACATTTATAGTTTCAATTATTTGTACCACAAAGCTGTTATCTTGGAACATATACATTGTATATGATGTCTCATCTTTCAAGATAATAAATCGAATAATTTCCTTCAGAATTGTTTTGTTTTGTTTTTAATGATTCCTGCTTAGTATAAAACAATCTAAACTAACTCTTTCTCAAGACTGACTAGTGAAGCAGTGACTAACAGAAACTAATCAAGCCATGAGTGGACAGCTAAGTATAATGCTTAATAAACTTTGGTAAACCAGAAACAAGTCCCTTGAGACAAATTTGCCTAGACTAGACAATTTCCCTTTGGATATTGTCATGCTTGTTGGCCTGAGTTTGATCTTTTGGCAGCTTTGGGGCCTGTAAGATTGGTTTATCTAGACAACAATCTTCCTCTAGAAAATGGAAGTCAGTGGTGAATATGTGGCCTAAATAAGCAAGAAATTTATGGAGTTCTTAAGCTTTGACAACTCAAACTCAAAAGTGAGAACATTATTTAAAAGTATTGACATAGGTGAGAGAAATTAATGAGGAATATTTTTTTTATGTTTCACTTAATCAAAATTATTGTAATTAGGAGAATATATCTGTACATATATTTAAATTGCTAAAGAAGGAATTGTATTAACAGGTTAGATAAATGCACTATAGCTTTGATTCTTTCAGGAATTCTGAAGGGATGTCTGTTGTGGTTAAAACTTGTTATGGATTTGAAAAAGCACATCAACATTAGAGAAATGACATATTAAAAATACAGTGCTTATGAAGTAGGCTTAGTAGTTCATGTCAGCTTACTGTTCAGAAATTTGACATTAAGCTTTTACTTTTGATCATGTCATGAACTGCTGATCAATTTCAAAGTAAGCTCTAAAGGTACAATATGTCTTGAGAAAAATCAATAACTCTACTTTGGCATATTTTTAAGATAAGATAACAGTCAATGAACATTATTGTTACTAATCCCTATCAGTGGGGGTCCAGACATACTAAATGGCTTTTTAAGTATAATGAAAGGTTGAACTCACCTCCTTTTACAGACAACTGTTGCAAAATAAAGACTTTACTACTGATAAAAGGCTTAACTTGTAGACAGTCATAAATGCGTATATTCATAG
Organism: Megaceryle torquata; assembly: GCA_024611175.1. Taxonomy (NCBI): domain Eukaryota; kingdom Metazoa; phylum Chordata; class Aves; order Coraciiformes; family Cerylidae; genus Megaceryle; species Megaceryle torquata. The sequence continues at coordinate 59,866 of JANIJG010014178.1, read as the reverse complement.
CTGTACCAGAGCCTACATAACTCACCCCTTAACCAAAATGAAAATCCAATGCACTGAGTACCCAGAGCTGTACGCTGCTGTGGAGGTCAGAATTTAGAAAACAGAATGATATTTTTAAGATTTTCCACAATCAATAGATCAGCTATGTGCTTTAATTCAAGTGACATAGATTTTCAGTCAATCTCTGAAGAAGACAGAGATGGCCCTGTACAGCTGCTAAGTGCCTTCTGAGAACTCTCCTCTGTGACCAAAATATATCATCTAACTGACTGGGATAAGGTCACTAAATATATGCATGTTACACTTAGAGTTAATTGACATCCGTATTTAGAATTTTTAGTTATTTCATTGTAAAAAACACAGACATAACAGAGATAAGCATTACACTGGAGAAATACAGTTTCATCTATGAAATTTCTTTCCACTTTTGCTAATCACAGAATGTCAGGGGTTGGAAGGGACCTTGCAGATCTTCAAGTCCAACCCCCATGCCAGAGCAGGATCATATAATCTAGCACAGGTCACAAAGGAATGCAGAAAGGCGGGTTTTGAAAATCTCCAGAGAAGGAGACTCCACAACCTCTCTGGGGAGCCCATTCCAGTGCTCTGTGACCCT
>JANIJG010014178.1:46300-59150 GCA_024611175.1 Megaceryle torquata | reverse complement strand
GGAGACTCCACAACCTCTCTGGGGAGCCCATTCCAGTGCTCTGTGACCCCTACAGTAAAGAAGTTCCTCCTCATGTTGAGGTGGAACCTCTTGTGCTCTAGCTTACATCCATTCCCATTTGTCCTATCACAGGACACAAGTGAGAAGAGCCTGCCCCCCTCCTCCCAAAACTCAGCCCTCAATGATTTATAAACATTTATTAAATACCCTCTCAGTCTTCTCCGGACTAAAGAGCCCCGGATTTCTCAGCTTTTCCTCATAAGACACATCCCTTAATCATCCTTGTAGCCCTCTGTTGGACTCACTCGAGTAGATACTTGTCCCTCTTGAGCTGAGGAGCCTAGAACTGGATACAATATCCCAGGTGAGGTCTTACTAGGGAGAGTAGAGGGGAAGCAGAACCCCAGAATCTGCTGGACATGCTCCTCCTAATGCACCCCAAGATATCACTGGCCTTCATAGCCACAAGGGCACATTGCTGTCCCATGGATAACCTGTTGTCCACCAGGACTCCCAGGTCCTTCATGGTGCTCCTCTCCAGCAGCTCACCTCCCAGTCTGTACTGGTGTAATTTATTATTCCTTCCCAGATGCAGGACTCTGCACTTCTCCTTTTTAAACCTCATTAAGTTCAGCTCTGCTCAGCTCTCCAGTCTGTCCAAGTCTCACTGAATGGCTGCACAGTCTTCAGGTATATCAGTCAAAACTCCCAGCTTTGTGTTGTCAGCAAACTTGCTGAGAAGACTCTCTGTCCTGTCATCAATGTCATTGATAAAGATGTTGAAGAGGACTGGATCCAGCACTGATCCCTGGGGGACTCCACTAGTTACAGCTCTCCAGCTAGACTTGGAACCATTGACCACCACTCTTTGGACTCTATTGTCCAACTAGTTACTAATCCATCTTACTATCTGCTCTTCTATCCCACACTACCTGAGCTTCTTCACAAGGATGTTATGGGAGACCGTGTCAAAAGCCTTGCTAAGGTCAAGATAGACTACATCCACTGGTCTCCCTGTATCTATCCATTCAGTCACAACATCATAGAAGGGTATCAGATTATTCAAGCATGAATTCTTCTTGGTAAATCCATGCTGACTACTTCTGAGAACCTTCTTGTCTTCCATGTGCTTAGACATGACCTCCTGAATGAGCCTCTCCATGGTTTTTCCAGGGGTGGAGGTGAGGCTGACTGGCCTATAGTTTTCTGGAACCTCTTTCTTGCTCTTTTTTTAAGACTGGAGTGACATTTCCTTTCCTCCAGTCCTCTGGAGGACTCCAGCACCTCTCCTGTTTGCTATGATTTTGCAAAAATTACCGAGAGTAGTAAGGCAACAACAGCAGCTAGTTCACTCAGCACTCTTGGGTGCTCATCAGGGCCCGTGGACTTGTGAATATTCAATTTGTGTAATTGGTCCTTCACCCAGTCTTCATTGACCAGTGGAGAGTCATCCCTCCACCAGCTTCTCTCACCTTCATCCAGGGATTGGAGTTCACAGGGGTCAGTCTTAGGAGTAAAGACTGAAGCAAAGAAGGTGTTCAGTAACTCCGCCTTCTCTGCATCCCCAGTTATCAGGGCTGCTGCCTCATTCAGCAGCAGGCCCACACTTTCCCTATTCTTCCTCTTACCACTTACGTATTTGAAGAAGCCCTTCTTATTCTCTTCTACTTCCTTTGCCAGTTTAAGTTCTAAGAGAGCCTTGGCCTTTCTTGTTGCCTTCCTACATCGTCTGACAACTTCTCTATAATTCTCCTAAGTGACAAGTCTTATTTTCCATAAACTGTACATTTCTTTCTTGAAATCTCCTTCAGAAGCTCCCTGCTCATCCATGCAGGTCTCCTAGCACATCTACTTGATATTTTACTCAATGGAACGCACCTATCTTGGGTCTGGAGGAAATAGTATTTAAAAGCTGACCGTCTTGGTCTCCTTTACCCTCCAGAGTCTTAGCCCATGGGATTCCGGCAAGCAGATCTTTGAAGAGTTCAAAGTTAGCCCTGCAGAAATCCAGGGTTGTAATCCTACCTATTGCTCTGCTTCCACCATGTATAATACTAATGTCTACCATGTCATGATCACTGTCGCCAAGGCTGTTCCCTATCTTTATGTAACCAACCAGTCCTTCCTTATTAGTTAATACAATGTCCAACAGCGCACCTCTCCTTGTTGGTTCCTCCGCTACCTGCATCAGGAAGTTATCATCTATACACTGCAAGAGCCTTCTGGACTGAGTATGCCTGGCTGGGTGGGCTTTCCAACAAATATCAGGGTGATTGAAGTCACCCATAAGTACTAAGGAGTGTGATCTAGAGGTTACTTCCAGTTGATTGTAGAATTCCTCATCAACATCTTCTTGAGTTGGTGGTCTATAGTAGACAACAACAACAGTTTCACCCCCAATTGTATGTCCCTTAATTCTTACCTGCAAGCTTTCAACCTGTTCTACCTGCCCCCCCTGGATAGAACCTAATACATTTCAGTTCCTCTCGTACATAAAGAGCAACACCAACACCTCACCTTGTTGGTCTGTCTTTCCTGAATAGTAAATAGTCATCCATAACAACATTCCAGTCATGGGAGCTGTCCTACCATGTCTCAGTGATTGCAATTGTAGCATAGGAATACAACAACAAACCCAAACAACTGTGAAGAACCTAGACAGGATAAGGAAGATCTGGTACCTGGTTACTGACATATTACCATGATGTCTCATACTTAACATGTAGATCCTGCCAAGATTATCACATCATAGCTCCTTGGTAACATACCTCATAGAATATTAGTTAAGAATGGGGATCATTCAGAGAGGAAAAATAAAATAAAAGCATATCTATTGATGTGGGTGGTGAATACTGCTTCCATGAACTCAAGCATGAGCTGTTAAAATGGCCAAATCCTTATACAAAAGCTTTGAGTCATATATTTCAATGGATTCTGACAGGCAATTAAAAAGATCCCAAGTGCTTGGCAATGGTGCCTAAATCTGACACTTTATTTGACAAGTCCAACACCACAGGTGTCTTCTGATATAAAATACAAGATTTATGGCCCTCTTGGAACTCACAGGAGTGAAAGTGGTAAATAGTTAAATATTAATAGTAATACATATTAATTGACTCGAAACACCAAAAAGGTGTATGTTTGAGGACTATTATAGACTAGACTAGACTAGACTAGACTAGACTAGACTAGACTAGACGAATAGAATAGAATAGAATAGAATAGAATAGAATAGAATAGAATAGAATAGAATAGAATAGAATAGAATAGTCCAACTGCCTGACTAGTTTGGGGCTGACCAAAAGTTAAAGCATGTTGCTAACATGTTAATATTATCAAAATGCCTCTTACCCTCAATGCATTCCTTGTACTAATCCATGATGCTTTATAGCCAATAATGTAATCTTTCTGAATACAGAAGAGAACCTGACAGTAGCATAACAAGAAAGCTCAGCTAGAAAGTGAGAGCCATATGCTATGCCTACATTAGTTAATTAAATGTGCTCAGGGCTGTTCACTGGCATTGAGATCAGCTAGCAACAAATGTCCTGCTTCCAGACTTTTAAACCCCCATACACTCTAAAAATAAGTGGCTAATTGCATATAGGAATAGTGTACAGTCTGCGCTATTTGTGAACTCTCACCGGGAAATGATTTATTCAATCTTACTCAAAATATACTATGCATTATTGGGTAGGACACTCTTCACAGTAGAAAGAAGTGTGGGTTTGACTTTCTTGGATGATGGTAGGGATAATGTAGCTGTCAACCTGAGAATTAGATGGTTCAACATCTCCCAGATGTTGAAGGGCAGAAATGGGGTTCAGGAAGTGAATACAACAGAGCTGTATTTTGCTTCACTTCAGGAAAAAAAAAATGTAGTTGATCTATAAGTTATTCTTTTTTGTTAAGAATAAAGGACATATTAGGCCACACACAAAAAAAAGACTCACAAGGAGCATGAGTGGTGCTATAGCACAGCCCAAACTAGAAAGCTGGTTAAGCCACATACTTGGTAAAGCAATCAGGCACATCTCTGTGCATGGTAAAAGCATGGAACAGTCCTTCTTGGAAGCTATGTTAAGGCATATGAATGACAGGGAGGTGACTAGGTACAGACAACATGACTTGCCAAAGGGAAGATCATGCCCAACTAATCTGGCAACCCTCTATGATTGAGTGACTCTGTTGGTGGAACAACTGTAGTCATCTACCCAGAATTCTGTGAAGCCTTTGACACAGTCCCATACAATGTCCTTGACTTTAAATTAGTAAGGTATGGATCTGATGCATGGACTATTTAATGAGTAAGGAATTGGCTGGATGGCTGCATCCAGAGTGTTGCAATCAACAGCTCTATGTCCAACTGGAACAGTTTGTCTACAGAATTTGTGGATGCCCCTTTCAATGAAAGTATTCATGATCAGGCTGTATGGGGCAACCTGATCTGTGGTGAAAGATTTTTCTGCCCCCTGCAGGGGTGGTTGGACTAGGTGCTAATTAAAGGCCCCTTTCAACCCTTCCAACCCAAACCAATCTACAATTTACAATTTTCAAAAACTTTTTTAAAGACTAAGGCTTAGTCTATTTTAAAGACTAAGGTAGAAAGTGTTTCACAGGTAAGAAGAATTAAAATTCTGAGTAACAACAAAAGTGACCAGAGCATTTATAAATCTTCTTTATATTTTCATTTGTCACAAAGTAATTCCTTACATTTCTGTTGCTTGTACCCTCCTCTAAAACCTGTTATTATGGAGAAGAGCTCTCAGTAAGGTTGTGAATTTCCATTGTGCATTTCACACAGGAAAATGTTTCTTCTTTCAACATTTTTTTCTTTAATTATAAAATAGAAGATGAGAACAAAAGGTACAGAACATCTGAAACTTTGCTTGTCAAAAAATAGTCAAAATCAAGAAAGAAACAAAAAGGAAAAGAAATACACAAGTCTTTGTAGCATAACTATGAATAGAGATATTAAAGAAAAAGTGGTCAATATGAAATTACAACATTGATGACTGACTCCTTCATTTGAAAATACAAGGAAATAGAACGTTCTAATGACAGTACTTTGGTTTTTCTATGATCGTATAATATTGTTGGGATATATTTTTCTTTTCCTACTAAGAAGAAAGTAATCAAGTGGAAAAAGAAAATAAATGTGGTATAAAATGCACAACAGTTAATCTTTCTAATTAACCTATGTGATATACTTCATGTAAAGACATGAGACTGTCTTAATGTTTGTTTTGATTAGCTATATGTTGGCTACAACAGATTCTCAAATTCAACAATCTCAAAGAGAAAAATTACACTCAAAAATCAAGGATCATTGTTTTAGAAAAACGAACTCTGCATCCTAGATGATCTCCGGAGGTCACTTCTAACCCCTACCATTCTATGACCCTTCTGAGTTGACTGTGGCCAGGGGGTAAGTGGAAAAAATGAAATCTCTCCTGAAATGACATATTTTGAACAAATGTTCTTTTTAACTGGAGTCCAAAAGATTTTAGATTTAAAAGCTCATGTAAATCTTGTTTCCTGTAACAAGGAAAATTTATAAATCACACAAGAAAGGCCAAAATAATTTCAGTTCAATAACATACAAGACTTCTGAAATTGGTTTGGCTTTCAGAAAATAAAATTGCAGTTCTTTTCCCATTCTCTGATCACCAAGACCGTTCAACACAGTTACATAAACAAAGAGAACAAAATTTGAAGATCAAAACTGTAAATAATATCTACCCTTTTTTCAACTGTGTTCTATACAGAGTGAGAATAAAATTGGTTGACCAACCTGCAGGATAACTGACACATCATTATAACTGTAAATGCTTTCACCATTCAATTATATTAACTTTAAATCCCGAGGCAGTACTTTTTCTTTATTTAGCAAATGTAAAATAATATATATATATATTTTTGTAGTTAGAAATCTTAAATTTATTTTTTAAATGGCTCAGATACTTACATATAATGATAAAAATAATGTAATGTAGTATGAAAATCTTCCTTTGGGAAACCCCAAATTATATCATTTTGACTAGTCTAGTCTTCTATATCTCTGCCATGATCCTTATACAAACTTTTATGATATTTTAATATCCAAACACTTCTTTAAAACAAATGCTACTTATTAAGCCATAGCAGATTTTTATTAAACTAATGGATTTCTCTTCATTTTCCACAATTTTATAGCTTCAAAATTGGGAACAAGTAATTCTTTGACAAATTCTCCCTGAAAATATTTATTGAGGGAGTTTGTTACCTATCTTCATCTTCAAAGGTCCTAATAAACTAAAGAAATAAGACCATCTTAAAATCTGTAATACAATAAATATTCCCAGGTGCATAGTAAGCAAAGATCAAAAAAAATATGTACACCTCAATCTGATAATAGAATGGATTTATCTGGTGTATTTGCCTTAGTGAATTTTCAATACTCCTTAGAGTGTTGAAAACGTGTCCTCTTACAGTGTATAGATGATAGCACATCTAGCATTTTTAATAGGCCAATGTAAGGCTGTTCTGGATGCATTCTAAGTGAACACAAATGCAGATGCAGCCTGCTTTCAATCTAAGTCCACCATGAACCTCAGGAATCTGACTTGAATAATGCCACACTTGAGCTAGTGGTGATGAATCTACATTTATATGCCCCAAGTCTCTTAAGCAAGGAGTTCAAAAAAATTTGACAGGCTCTAAACAAATGGAATAAGTACAAATCTATTTTTTTCAAAATCTACATAATTAAAACAAACAAACTAAGCCATGTGTTTAAGTTATCCTTTAAAAACAAAACAAAACAAAATCTGAAAAAGTAATACAAAAGGGATAAAAACTGAAGCAAGATAAGAACCAAAGCAGTTACCAGTCTAGATTCACAGAAATTGCTCTGAAGAACAAAACTTGATAGCTTGTTCAAAATAGAACACCTTTCAAAATGCAACATTGCAATTTAATATATGTGATGAATAGTTGGATGCCTATATATGTGGAAAAATATGAATCACTTAATCAGAAATTACAATGAAGTTGCGTAATTCAGTCAGATTTAAATGCAGGGATATATATACACAGAGAAAAATGTTTATACTGCTATCAAGTAGAAAATAATAAGCAACCAATAATATTATGCCAACTACAAAAAGTTAAGTAATAGAGCCATTAACAATTGTAGAATTGAGATAAAGGCTGATTTTCAGAAATACTATTTGCTGATTAGCGCAGAGTGGAATATGACTTGTAATGGCTAAACATCAGTGACTTTTTCTTCAGCAAGGCAGTAAATTACAAAATATGTAAGAAAAAAGAAATAAAAAATGCTAAAATAAGAGGAAAAGAAAAATCCTATACTATTTATGCTTAGAGCAATTTTGAAGACTGCATATTTGTATCTTTGTATGTGCATGTGGAGATTGAGATACTGTAAAAGGAAAAATAGATTTATGATGTAGCTATATACATAATATCAGATTATACATGTATACACATTGGAAAGTAGAATAAGGAATTTTGTTACTTTTCAATGCATTTGTACACTTCTTTCTTCCCCAGACTTCCTCAACTGACCCTCTATTGAGGAAAGAAGAAATATCATTAATTTTTGGTTATAAAACACCTTATATAGAAAGAACGCATCCCTTGGCTATCTGTGGCAGTTTTTCATCCCCAGTATTGATCATTTGATCTGAACCTCCAGTACTGACATTTTGCTCAGAATCTTTATCTATAAGTAGAGTGCTGTGCACAGCCAACACATCATCATTTAAGGGTTGCTTCTCAAATCTTATGTAATTTTTCATTTACATTCCAGGAGTTTATACTGTTTCCAGACTGAAGATTTCTCAGGTTAATGTATCTGAATATCCTACACTACAAAAGAAAGACGCCTAGGAAGTAATAAAGAGCTACTAAGAGGTGATTAAGACTGCTTCATTTTGGTAAACCAGTGTTTTTTTACTGTCTGCTCCACAGACACTCTAGTGTCATTCATGCTGGGTAGTGTACTTCGCCTGTGAAGGTTGGCTGCTACAGTATGTTTCCTTCTGAAGTGTGAAAGATTGATGAGGTATGAAAATTTTATTTTTCCATCAAATTTTATTTTTCCATCAAGTGAAAGCCGTGCCATCACCCTTCATGGATGAAACAGTTAATGATACCTCTTCTTTTAGGAAATATGAAAGTGTTTAATTTTTCAGTGTATGCTTTTACAGAGGGAAAGCAATGTTGGCAGTGGTAAGGATTACTAAACTCATCCTAAGAATCCTATCCTGTTATGTAAGTGATGTATGTAGTGTCTTTGCTTTCAGTACATCTTTGTTTTCTTACTATGCCAAATGGAGATTTTGGGTGGATATTGGATTATAGACTTAAAAATGAAGTTATGAAGTGCTATAATTAAATACTACTATTTTATTACATGTATTATGATATCATCAGACACATTATTGAAGTCCAGACCATGTTTTGCTAGTCTTAAAAGGTAATTACCACACTGCTAATTATGTTTTCATTGCTCAGTCTTTTTATTTTTAATCAGCCTTCTCACTCTGCTCTCAGTTTTTGGTCCATTTGTGTCATCTCGAGCAGAGCAGCAACATTTTCTTTTACTTGAATTTCACATTGCTCAAAATAGTACCAAGTTTAAAGTTTTTTCTTGCTTTCTAGTTTCTTCTTTTCTCCTATCCATCCAAATAAATTCTAAACACATCTTTAAAATTAGTTAATCTCAGAGGCTACACCTTTTAATTGAATTGTTCATCCATTCACGGAAATGGATATAACTCTTTGCCAATAAGACTCATATGCATTGATGCTGCCTTTAGTTTATTTGCCTTAGAAAAACAAAACAAAACAAAACAAAACACAAACAAAAAACCCAAACCAAACAAAAAACCAAACAAACAAACATCCCACTTAATGCACTGTATTTCTCAAAACAAACTTGCTTCTCGATTTTTAAAATATGTATTACATTATAAATACTCTTAGAAACAAAAGAAGCCATTAGACAAAAGGAAGTACATATTCCACTCAACATTTCTGAGAGCAGACTTCTCTGTTCAGCTCCTCTACTTTTTTATATAAAGGAAAAGGCAAACAGAAAACATGTTAGAGTGTCACATCATCCTAATTCAAGGGTAAAGCTCCATGCAGTTCTATGAAATGTTTTCATTCATGGAAAAGTTTCACTGTGCATAGCAATTCTAGTAGAAACAATATAGTTAGCATTCAGGCAAGTTTTGCAAGTACTGGTGATCTAAACCTGAGAGTTGTGTCAGTGGAATTAAAAATGTGCAAATTATTGATCAAATCTGGCATCTATAGCACACCACTTGAAAAAAAAAAAACACAAAACAGGTCAAGGAGCTCATTTGGGTCAATAACTTCTATTCTAGAGAAACCAGATTAAATTTTCTGTGATGATGGAGAGGTATGACATTGGGTTCCTCAGTAAACTTTCTCATAGACTCCATGCCTTTCTCTATCACACTCTATTGGGCAGTGTAGGAATGTCAATAGCTAACAGTGACTGAGTTAAAAAATTATTAGGAAACACACTTCTCTGTAAGCACTGTTAGAATCTGCTCTCTATTTTTTGTTGTCTTCAGATACACTCAAATAAAGCAGAAGATCCTCTTCAGCACAATAACTGTCTGTAGATGTTGTGGGCTTCCTTCTACAGTAGGTGCAGCCCCTCAAAAAGATACATTGAAGATGTATATATTGGGGGACAAGAAGGGGAGAAAGAGGAGAGGCAGAAAGACAGTGATATAGAGGCAGAGCTACTGAGAGGCAGCTGATAACACAGAGAAAGGGATCTAGTATTTCTCTGCTACTTTTGCCAATAAAGACATAACTCCCCTTAAGGATCAACAGTGAGATAATGTTTAGCAATTGCTTTGACAAGCTAGTTGTCCTGTTATCTTTGGATCACTTCTACTCACAGTTTGTTACCATTATATTTCAGGAACACATCACCAGTCCTCTTCAAAATTTACCTGTTCAACAGCATACAGTGACTATTACAGAATATAATACCTTTTGGAGTGCAGTGAAAAAAGTCCTATGAAACAAATTTAGAAAATGTAAAACCTTTACAAAATTATTCGGTATTTACGACTATCCCAGGTGTGATATTGAAATCACCAAAAATGGAAAAATTTAAAACGTCAACAGTTTCAAACTTGAAACTCTAAAATATTAACAGAAAATAAATCTGCCTTTTTACAGGACTCCATAGTTCCATCACAGTATGTTAAATACTTAATAATACATAATGATACCCCATGCACTGAATAAATGCTGGCTCATCTAGTTTTATGCCTGTTACTTTTTTACAAGTTGATTACCTAAGTACTAACTTCCTCTAACCTGTGTAACCACAAATTGCCAGTACATTTGGACATTTGTTGTTTATACTAGAGAGCAGAGCAATGCAATATACACTGTCTATATCCCACTATATACAGCTTTTTCAAGATCTTTCTTTCTTTTTGAAGAATAAATCTTTACTTAGTGCCACAGTGGATCTTCCTATAAAATGTGTGGTTAATAAAGCCATATACAAGATTTTGTTGGTATCCTGTGGTACCTGCAGGACAGAACAGTAGTGGAAGATATGAATAAGTTGTGGGGTTTTCCCATTACTATAACTTGTTTTCCTAGAAAATAACATCTAAAAATGGGTGCTTCCCCTCAAGCATAGTGTACTGTCTGCCAAAACATCCCAACATTCATTTGGTTAAAGAAGAATTGACTACAAATTTACTATCTCTGTGCCCTCTAATCAACTCAGAGAGCAAAGATCAAAAAAGACATCAATGGACCAACAAGCAAGAACAGCTCAATGGAAATAGAAGTTTTGAGAAACAAGAGACTTCCATAATTTTAGATTGCCACAAACACTGAAGTCTATTCTTTTGACAAGAAGACCAGTGCTGTACATCATGTAAGATCGAGGAAAATGGAAAGTCAAATGCTAGATGCCTATACCTGACAATATCAAGGAACTGTGAAACAGGACTAATGGAACAGAAGGCCAGTGCTTATGGTGGATCAAGAAGAGTGTGGCAAGCAGGTTGAGGGAGGTTCTTTTTCTCCTTTACTCTGCCATGATGAGGCCACATCTGGAGTACTGTGTCCAGTTCTGGGCTCCCAGGTTCAAGGAAGGGAAATGCTGAAGAATGTACATCAAAGGGCTACAAAGATCATTAGAGAAATAGATCATCTCTGTTATGAGGAAAAATTGAGAGACTTGCGTCTTTTTGGTCTGTGAAGAGAAGACTGAGAGGGGATCTTATCAATGCTTATAAATACTCAAAGGGCGGGTGTCAGGAAGATGGGGCCAGTCTTTTTTCAGTGGTTCCCAGTAACAGGACAAGAGTCAATGGGCACAAACTTGAACATAGAAAGTTCCGTCTAAACATAAGGAAGAACTTCTTTGAGGGTGGCAGAGCACTAGAGTGGGCTGCCCAGAGAGGTGGTATAGTTTCTGTCTCTGCAAACATTTCAAAACCCACCCCAATATGTCCCTGTTCAACCTGTTCTTGATGAACCTGCTCTGGGAGGGGGCTGGACTAGACGATTTCCTGAGGTCCCTTCCAAACCCTACCATTCTGTGATTCTGTGTGAATGTATTTCTGTGAGGTTGGAAGGAACCAGCTTGGAAAAGAAAGACAAATGTAGCAAAAAGATAATGATCAGTAGTGAACAAGCATCAAGATCTTTTCTTACACCAAATAATACTCTGATTGTTCTTAAATAAATATATTTCAGACTTGGGAATTCTGGCTGTTAAGCAAACTTTCAGACACTAAGACCTAGAAATATTATTTCTATTACCTTCTCCCAATGAAACTACATGGGATTAATGGTCTATTATTCCTTAGTCTGTGCTATCTCCAGGCTACAATTATAGAAATTTCATTTTGTTTTTGCTGATATTAGAAACTTTCTTTCAATTAATTAACTGTAAGTTATATTCAGTTGTACAAGAAGTGTGTTTTTATTAAGTAGAATTTACTTACAGATTTTCAATTAAAGAAAAAGGAAGAAAAAGGTACATAATGGGGAATTCAAAGCACTCAATCTTACAAATGCAGATGCATACTGATCTCATTCAAGAGTTAGCATTTCCTCAAGTTTTCCTCTCACTCTTTTACAATGGTAGAAGCACACTTATACATGCATATGAATTCCTTCATAAAAAGTAGAAAAATAGCCCACAGATTGTTTCTAGAGAACTTCTGAGTCTTAATTAGTGAATAAAAGAAAACAAGCAAACAAACAAAAAGTACTGGGTGGACCTACCTAGGCAAGAGGTACAACAACAAATTAATTCATCATGGATCAATCAAATGCAAATGACTCCCCACTATCATTATAAACATTTTACACTAAAATGAATAATTATACTGACATTTCTGGATGAATTTGAAGTCAGATATATTCCTAAATGTGCGTACATATTTATATACATCAATGCATTGGTATTTCAATTATATATATATACATGCATACACATATATCTCTGAGACAAAAATGACAGCTTTTTAAACTTTCACTTTGTTTAACTTGAGATAGTGCACATTAGAAAAGGAGCTGACTCTTTTCTTTGGCATTTATATTTGAATGATGCCACATGCAAAACTTTTAGCAGTATCTATACCTAAGCTATATTTTGAAAATATACCTCAATTTGCCGTAATATTTTGTCAGTATATCTGCAAGCACTTTAGAAGATAAGTCCAACCCCTTCTTTTCTAGCTTAAAAATAAATAAATAAATAAATAAATATATATATATATATATATATATATATATATAACACCACACATTTCAGACTGCT
>JANIJG010014178.1:25368-46200 GCA_024611175.1 Megaceryle torquata | reverse complement strand
AGCATGTTCCTGAAGGGACATATCACCACCAGAAGCTTTCAAAGAATTGTTACAGGAATAAAGACTGTCAAGTAAAACCAGAGTGCATAGAGGACAACATCAGAATGAAGAGTGGTTTCCCCAGGTAGTGAGGCAAAACACTTTCCCAAATGTAAACTGAAAGTAATAGACTTATAGGGTCAGATTTTATTTGAGGGAGAAGAAATTATGGGGAAAAAAATTCCTAGCATTCCAGGTGGTTGTGGGTCATTCTCTTTTACTTTAACATGATACATTACATCATATTGTAATTTGGTCAAAATTTAATAATACAGTATAAAATTTTCTTTTTCATGACATTTGATGGCATCCAAGTACAGACTGTAATTTGTATCCATCCATAGTGGTAAAAAAAGGGTGACAATCTAATTTTGTGTCCTTTGAATATGGACTCAGATTCATCCTTTAACTGCCTTGTAACATGGCATTTTTACACAGATTATGTCTCTCCAGTGTACTAAGTAGTTGCTGCAAAAAATTAAATAGGACTGTGAAGAAAATTAGATACTTACCCTCAACCACTGCAGAAAATTTATTTTGTACAGTGAATGAGCTAGGACATTGCAGAAGGCAAAAGGATCTTTGCCCAGGTAATCCAGATGAACAGTACTTTGGTAAATTCAGTTCAGGTTTGTCTCTGTGATGCTGGGCAAGTCATGTAAATGAACATTTTCTCAAATGTACACTGTGTGTTTCTCATGTTCTGAATACCACCAAAAACTGAGGATAAAATTAGAAGACATGTTGAATTCTTAGTAGCTACAATAGTCATCTAGGAGGGCTGTATTTAGGGAAGGGAAAATGCCACAAGATTGAGACAAAAATCAAAACCTGGACACTTAAACTTAGTGAACAGATTAAGTCTTTATTCATCATTAATTCTATCCTGATGCTCAATTTGAAAGTGACTTTAGTAAATGCCTATGAATCTGTGACATTCCATAATCACATCACACTAGAAAAGTCCATGAGATAGCTATTAATTCTATATTTAATATCTGAACAGTATAAAATAAAACAGGACAATGATTATACATGGGATAAGAAAAATTAAAAGGGGCTTGGAATAGCTCCTTTGAGATATATTCCCACAGGAATAATGTGGATTCTTTAATAAAACTAAATCTGAAATTAAAATTCCCTGAATATGCATTTAATACAGTTTCATGTTTCAAATGATAAGAACCTGCAACAAGGACTGGTGCAAGTCCAAGTCTACATACAAGAGTTTTGTTCCTATTCTGTGGAGTTATACTTAATAACATCATCATATTGACAACAGTCAAGTTGTACTGTCCATGGTTAGGGTGAATAGCTGAGGAGGAAAGAGGAATGCTGGAATTTCCCGTGTTCTGTTTCACTGCTGTCTATTCCAAACTGATGGAATAGGCCCTTTGGAATAAAGTAAAAACAGCAATGCATGTATTCCACTCTCCATAGGGAGGAGTGATATAGACTCAATTTTCTAAATTTAGGAAGTTTACAACCTCAGTGAGTATTTCCAGGAGTTCTGCCATTTGCATTCCAACCTTGCTAAATTCACAACTAATTTTTAAAGCACCAGTTATACAATGCAGTAGAGCATGAGCTTTGAGTAACTTTTCTGTGTAAAATGTAGCCCAAGCTGTTACTCATGGTTTTAGACCAGACATGAATGAGTCAATTTAAATGATGCATTCTTCTTGTTACTCATATATGCTAGTACAAATAGCATTTCTGTGTATCTTTGGTGGTATTTTTTCTGTATGTCCCTCAAGATTACAGAAAAAAAGGGATATTCTGTCCAATGCCCCAGATAAAATGTAGCTGTTGAGAGTGTTGTGTGAATACAGTTGTTAATCATAACCTTGAGTGTATGAGCACTGAGTATTTCCACTAGAAAGACTACTAATTTCAGGATGTAATGCAATCCCTGTGTCCAAGCATTGACGTTCCTAAAATATTCTGATTAAACTTGAGTAACTGAAACAGTATAAGGAAATTAGCATAAATCAAAGTCTACTGGCACCACCCCTCCCAGATTCCAGCTGCAGTTTTGGTAGAATCTCAAATCTAGATTAAGAATCCTAACTTGTGTTTTAAGGTGAAAATACAAAAGCATATACATGGGAACTAGAAGTCTAACCTTAAGCTCAGTCAACAGAGAAGCATGCTTGAACTCAGTTGCCTCAGCTGTATTTCATGCCATTTTTTTATGCCCTGCACTACCTTGTCAGCCTCCGGCTGCTGCCCAGAAAGGTATGGATCACTTGTAAGTAGTATGCTATATCTGAAAACTCCATGCCTCCCACACTTGTAAGTATAAAAAATGTATGTATAAACCAATATGACTTAAAGTAGGAGATAAATATTTATCCTACATGTCTAAAAAGTACATATATCGAGCGATTTATGTATGGTTGCCAGATGCATGGGATACATCATAAAGACGGCTGTCTCCATCTCTGCTGAACAACCTGCCTTTGATATTTTTCTTGTTTGTTTCTTCTTTAAAACAACAGAATTGAACCCTTTATTCCAAGCTATTTGTCATGAAGCAGTTCTGCACTTGTCAGACCCCTGCAAAAGGCAAAGCTTCAGTAACTTTTTTGCTTTACCTGCTATCTTTGTGATTTATATGATCAAGTAAAATTCATAGCATTTTTTTTCAAGGCATCTTTCAACCCCAAACATTTCCTAGGCTGTGTTCCTAGAGAGGTCAGTAAATTCATCCAGAATACTGAAGTTGTGAGTT
Organism: Megaceryle torquata; assembly: GCA_024611175.1. Taxonomy (NCBI): domain Eukaryota; kingdom Metazoa; phylum Chordata; class Aves; order Coraciiformes; family Cerylidae; genus Megaceryle; species Megaceryle torquata. Next base: position 43,427 of record JANIJG010014178.1, on the reverse strand, counting down.
ATACAGTTCATATAAAAATGTCAGCAATAAAATATTTATACTATAGAACTGCATATTCGGTAGAAAAGATTCCACATATTACAAAGTAAAGCTATTATAGAAATGCTTCAGAGAGTTTTTAGAAGTGTTACTGGTGCTATTCTCTGAATACAATCATCTGTAAAACTAGTCTTCCTTACATAAAATGTATCCACAGCTACAGGACTCCGAGGAAGAAAAAAATATGAATTACCTTTCCTGTATACCATGGTGTTCAAATCTCTTGGGCTGGTATTTATGAATGTTGTGGGCATAGACCAAATTTGTCTGCATCCTATTCAGGGACAGCCTTGATGTGCATGAGGTGCTGTGCAGCTTCTTGTCCTTTTCTTGTTCTTTTTTTTTTTTAAATCAGAGATTTGGGAAGAGGTGCAACACAGGCACAAATCACACAGTTGACTGTGGCAGGGCAGGAGACCAAGAGATTAGGTTTACAGAGAGGTCGGTCACGTGCTTTTGTTCTATCTCCTGGAAACGAGGAAAAAAAAAATCAGTAGAAAATTAATGCTTCATACACATCTGTAGAGTGATCACATGCACGTACATTTCAAATTTCCTATATCTTCTCTTTACCACTGGTGTTAATGATGGTGTTAATGTCATTTCTGAATTCTTAGTGTTTACTATAAGCAAGGCATACTTGTTTGATCATTTCTATGGGTTTATTCATAGAATCATAGAATAGTCGTGGTTCAATGGACCTCTGGAGATCATCAAGTCCAACCACCCAGCCAGAGCAGAAATACACAGGGCAGGTCACAAAGGAACATACTCAGGTGGGTTTTGAAAGTCTTCAGAGAAGGAGATTCCACAACCTCTCTGGATAGCCTGTTTCAGTGTTCCATCACCCTCACAGGAAAGATTTTCCTCATGTTGAGGTAGAACTTCGTGTGTTCCCATTTGTGACCACTGCCCCTTGTCCTATCACAGGGCACCACTAAATAGAGACTGACCCCACTCTTCAGGTATTTGTAAACATTAATAAGATTCCCCCCCAGTCTTCTTCAGAATAAACAGCCCCATATCTCCCAGCCTTTCCTCATAAGAGAGAAGTTCCAGTCCCTTAATAAGACTTGTAGCTCTCAGTTGGACTCACTAGTATTTCCCCAACCCTTCTGAACTGGGGAGACCAGAACTGGACACAATTTAATGAATTCTACACTGTATTAGTACACTGAAAGCTGTATCAAGGTCTGGACAAGTATCAATGAAGTAAGTAAAAATAGATAAAAATGAGTCAAAATATTTGGCTATTCAAAATGCTATTACATTCAGGGTAATTATTATGGGGATATCCTGAAGCAAGATGACATGCTTGGGTTCTCCAGTAATTTAGGGCTTCTAGAATAATAGAATCATAGAATCACCTAGGTTGGAAAAGACCTTTAAGATCACTGAATCCAAAAAGAAGAAAGTGAGTACCAGGTTACACTAGTAGGAAATCCCAACAGCATTGTGATTTTTGCTGATCTACATGTATGATAGCCTTTCATCTACAGACAATTTACTTTTCCAAAAAGACATCTCGGTGTCAAATTTTTGGTTGAGATACATAATTAGAATCAACCACAGCTCATTCAGAACCCTAAGGTTAAACAGTTAGGATACTAGCACCAAAAAATGGATAATTCCAAAGTTCCAAGTTATTAAAAGCCTGTCCCCTTCCAGCTTTAGCCCTAGAGTACAGAGCATCCTCTGGCCAATTAAATGGACATAGACAGGCTTGTAAATACGATATTATTTGAGGGTTTTTTTAGTTTATTTAAGAAATATAAAACATATGGAAGTCATTCTAAAAAAAAAAAAAAATATTATTTAACTTGTTACACGTGTCTTTTCAATTAATTTATGGTTTTGGAAGTATTCCAGGATAGTGACCCGAATAACATTTATTTATAATTATTTCCAGGGTTAAACACAACTCTCCTTGTAGGAACTTTTTATTGAAATCTTAATATGTTTTCTGAAATATTAAAAAGATATAATCAGCAACAAACTTACTTTTGATCTGTTTGTTAATTCATACAAAATATAAAAGTATAGTGATTTATTGTAAAGTATCAAGGATGTTGTCATACTTAACAACTTGTTCTAGATTCAAACACCTAAATGCAGGTGTTTACATATAGATACTTGCTTATGAGAAACATCTATATTCTCTCATTATGACCAATAGAGATCATAATGTGGTCCTGGGGCTGCACTGTGGGAGCTCCCATGATGGACTGAAGCTTTGGCATGTAATATGGTGTTTGTACTGGTATCAGATCTGTCTGGACTCAACTGCAACTCACAAAGAATGGGTCATGCTGTCTTCCTGCACTGAGCACCTTGCAGCAACTCACGTCAAAACAACTCTGTCTCAGGACACATGGTATCTCAAAATTAAGAGCTTAAACATTTTCTGTATTTATATCATTGCTGTTCAAGTTTAATTGGATTTGCAAAGGGAAAATAAAGTCCACCTTAACTTTTGTAAATCAGGTGGAATTTGAAAGGTAGAGAGATGAAAAGTTATTTTTCCTCTAAACTCTTGTTTATACATAAATCCTAAAGCAAACATGACAAAAATCTCAATTAAAGACTTCTTCTTCTGACGACCTTTTACACCAATTACTTCAGACAAGTATATAAAACAAGAAAGCTTGAATTTGTTACAGAGAATTGTGCATCTACAACATTTCTCAAAGTCTTTGATAGTTAGGACTGACTTCATATAACAGGTGACCTTATAAGAACTTTCATTATAATCCATTTCCAGTTTAGAAAGCAGTACACTACTGAAGTTGCTCAATTGTAAAGAACAATTTAAAGTAATTCATGAAAGCCATATTTGTGAAATAATAATTGGTTTTTTTCTGTCAAAGCAAATGTCACAGCCACTTGGAGAGATCAGCTGCCCAGAGCAGAGCAGCAGATCTCAGTGTTCAGGGGATTTTCTGAGGTTTTCCTTTTGTAGGGAAATGCCCAGGGAGTGGATGGAGGGACCCTCCACAAACCAGCAGCTCTGTCAGGAAAAGCTGATGAGGTGGGGACATCACCAGAACATCGGTGACCACCCCCACACCACACAAGAAGCCTCAGGAAGGCTTTAGCACCCAGAACAGGGTGGATAAACAGCATGTGTATGTCACCTAACCATCATGGCAGGGTGCGGGGAGCTCTGTCATGGTAGCCCCTTGGCAGAAGATCACAGCATCTCTGGGCTCTGCACCCACCAGTTTGGATGCAGCTTCACAAATGGTGCTTTCCCGGGGACATGCTGCCCCCTGGGCATCAAGTTGTAGGGTGTGCCTGGCTTTTATGTCAGTGTTGGCTGGCAGTTGTGAGCATGCCTGTGGTAGGTGTGCCCAGGCAGAGGAGCAACTTTGCATAGTGGCGGTACTCTGGGAGGACTTAAGCAGATTAAGAACTATCAGGGAGTGTGAGAAAGATAGATCTCTGGAGTCACACCCCACCCTTCCTGAAACAAACCCATCAGGCAGCCAGAGCTCCTGACACAGAGGCTTCTCATCCTCCTCATCTTATGCAGAGCTGAGCGTGGTATGGGGTCCTACAGGAGGAACCAATTAGTAATGAGGTCCTGCAGAAGGAACTGGTTTGTTACAAGGAAGATAGTTCACCCAGGCCAGGAATGCCACCAAGGCTAAGTCAGCCAAGACTATGCATCAAAACTGATTTTGTAAAGAAAAACAGACAGGTCATTGTCCTGGTTGACTCCCTTCTGGGGGGTGTAGAGGGCCCAGTATGCATATTGGTCCCAGTTCATAGAGAAGTCTGCTGTGTCCCTGGAGCCCAGGTAAAGATTGTGTCTAGAAAACTTCCCACCCTGGTGAGGCCTTCAAATTATTACCTGCTTTTGGTTTTTCAGGTGGGGAGCAATGGTGTGGCCAAAGGAAGTCCAAAAACAGTTAAGAGAGGCTTTAGGGCTTTGGGGAAACTGGTTAAGGAATTAGGAGCACAAATCCTGTTCTCCTTCATCCTTCCAGTTGCTGCGATTGATAAAGGATTTAACAGGAGGAGCCAGCAGATCAGTTCCTGGTTTTGAGCCTGGTGTTATCAGCAGGGCTTCAGGTTCTTTGACCATGGGTTGGTATACACAACACCAGGCCTGCTGGCAACAGATGGGATACATCTCTCTCAGAGAGGGAAAAGGATGCTGGGGCAAGAATTAGCAGAGATCAGTGAAAGAGCTTTAAACTAGATTGGAAGAGGGGAGGGATTATAAGTGAGCATCCTAGGGACAAGACTGGGAGAAGCATGACAGTGTTTATAGGGTAGGGTGCTAGAGAACCCTCATTCTACTGCCTCAGTAAAATGTAATAGTAGGGGCTGGAGATACATGGGGCAGCAAAGATGCAAGGGTTTTGGATGGGTTAGAAGCCACAGAAACACCTAAGAATGATCAGGTAGGAATTAGGGCTTCCACCCACAAAAGTATTTGGAGCATTATCCCAGCTGAAGTGTATCTACACTAATGCATGTAGCATGGGCAACAAACAGGATGCGCTAGAAGCTATGGTGCATCAGGAAAACTATGATATAGTAAGTATTACTGAAATGTGGTGTGATGTCTTGCACACTGGAGTGACACAATTAATGGCTACAAGCTCTTTAAAAAGGATAGACAAGGAAAGAGAGGTGGTGGTGTTGCCCTATATGTTAGGGACTATTATGACTGTTTAGAACTTAATTATAATGATGACATGGTTGAGTGTCTATGGCTCAGAATCAGGGGGAAGGACAACAAGGCTGATATTGTGGTAAAAGTCTGTTATAGACCACCCAATTGAGACAGAGAAGCAGATGAAACATTCTATAAGCATCTGGGAGAAGTCTCAGCTTCTCCTGACCTTGTACTTGTGGGGGAATTCAACTTCCCAGATATCTACTGGAAATACAACACAGAAGAGAGGGAACAGTCATGGAGGTTCCTAGAGTGTGTCAAATATAACTTCCTCACACAGCTTGTGAGTGAGCCTACCAGGGAAGGCACTCTGCTGGACCTGCTTTTTCTGAACAGAGAAAGACCAGTGGGGGATATAATGGTTGGAGGCCATCTAGCATCACAAAATGCTAGATAACAAAATGGTTGAGTACTCCATTCTTAGAGAAGGTAGAATGGGGGGCAGAAGCGCTGGTACATTGGACTTTTGAAGGGCGAACTTTTACTTGTTTAGGAGACTGCTTGACAGAGTCCCTTGGGAGGCAGTCTTGAATGGCATAGGAGTCCAGGAAGGCTGGACACTCTTCCAAGAGGGAAGTCCTAAAGGCACAGGAGCAGACCATTCCCATGAGCTGTAAGACAAGCTGATGGCAAAGAAGACCAGCCTGTCTGAACAGGGAGCTTTGGCTGCAAGTCAGGGAACAAACGACAATATATATCTGGCCTGTGGAAGAGGGCAGGCCACATGCAATGTCTACAAAGACGTAGTGAGGCTATGAAGGGAGAAAATTAGAAAGTCCAAAGCCCAGCTAGAAATTAATCTGGCTTTGTCTGTAAAAGACAACAAGAAATATTTCCATAAGTATATTATCAGTAAAAGAAGAGCCAGGGAGAAAGCTTCCATTCCCTATTAGATGCAGGAGTAAACATGGTAACTAGAGCTGAGGAAAAGGCTGAGGTGCTTAATGCTGCCTTTGCCTCAGTCTTTAGTAATAGCACCAGTTGTAATCTGGGAATCCAGTCTAGAAAACAGAGACCGGGAGCAGAATGATCACCCTGCAATACAGGAAGAGATGGTCCACAATCTGCTACGCCACTTAGATGTACACAGGTCTATGGAAGCAGATGGAATTCACCCAAGAGTTCTGAAAGAGCTAGCAGAGGTGCTCACCAAGCCACTTTCCATCATTTTTCATCAGTTGTGGCTGACCAGGGATGTCCCAGCAGACTGGAAATTAGCCAATGTAACATCTTTCTATAAGAAAGGCCAGAAGGAGGACCTGTGAAACTACAGGTCTGTCAGTTTGTCTTTGGTGCTGGGGAAGGCAATAGAGCAGGTCATCCTGCATACCATCACACAGTACAATCAGATGGTCAGACCCAGTCATCACAGGTTTATAAAGGGCAGGTCCTCCTTGACTAGCCTGATCTCCTTCTACAACATGGTCACCCACTTAGTGGATGAGATAAAAGCTTTAGATGTTGTCTATGTGGACTTTAGTAAAGCCTTTGACACAATCTCCCATAGCATTCTCCTGGAGAAACTGGCTGCTTACAGCTTGGATGGGCATATGTGTTACTGGATAAAAAACTGGATTGCCAGGCCCGAAGAGTGGTAGTAAATGGAGTTAAATCCACTTGGCAGCTGGTCACAAGTGGTGTCCCCCAGAGCTCAGTATGGGGTCCAATTCTGTTTAATACCTTTATCAATGACCTGAATAAGAGGATCAAATGCACCCTCAGTAAGTTCGTAGACAACACCAAGATGGGTGGAAGTGTCAATCTGCTTGAGGGTAGGGTGGATCTGTAGGGGATTCTGGAGAGACTAGTTCGATAGGCCAAGGACAATGGTATGCATTTCAATAAGGCCAAATGCCAGGTTCTGCACTTTGGCCACAACAACTCTTGGCAGAGCTACAGGTTTGGAAAGGAGTGGATGGAAAGCTGCTCAGCAGAGAGGGACATGGAAGTGTTGATTGATAACCAGATGAAGATAAGCCAGCAGTGTGCCCAGGTGGCCAAGAAGGCCAATGGCCTCCTGGCCTGTATCAGAAATGGTGTGACCAGTAGGACCAGGGAAGTGATTCTACCCCTGTATTTGACACTGGTGAGGCAACCTCTTGAGTACTGTGTTCAGTTCTGGGCCCCTCAATACAAGAAGGACACTGAGTCACTAGACCGTGCCCAAAGAAGGGCACCAAAGCTCATGAAAGGCCTGTGGCACATGTCTTATGAGTAATGGCTTAGACAGTTGGGGCTATTTAGCTTGGAGAAAAGGAGGCTCAGGGAAGACCTTATAGCTCTCTACAACTACCTGAAAATAAGTTGTAGTGAGGTGGGGGTTGGTCTGTTCTCCCAAGTAACAAATGATAAAACAAGAGGAAATGGCCTTAAGTTGCACCAAGAGAAGTTTAGATTTGATATGAAGAAGAATTTCTTTACCAAACAGGTTATCAGGCACTGTAACGGTTTACCTGGGAAAGTGGTTGAGTCCCCATACCTGGAAGTATTTAAGAGTCATGTAGATGTACTGCTGAGGAATATTGTTTAATCAAGGTCTTCTCAGTGTTAGTTTAATGATTGGAATAGATGATCTTATAGGTCAGGAAATTCTGTCATTCTTTCTCTGACATCTTTGATGTAGTTGTTAATATTTATACCAGTATATATTTGTCAATAGCTGAAATGTCAAGGTCCTACTGCAATATAAAAATGTAATATGAGAAATACCTGTAATTATGTAAACCCCTGTGACATGTAAAGACTCAAAAGAAACATGAGGAACAAATCAAATTAAGGTCAGACAGAAATAATAGTGGTTAGAATTAATCTATAGCACTTCTTCACCATTTTTTAAGGAGGCCTGTTCCTCAGGTGTCAGACTGGCCCTCAGAGTCCTCAGGATCTTCTTAAATATGTTTGCGAGCCAGAAGTTAATACCAAACAAACAAGCAAGCAAACAAACAAACAAACATCAACAATAATCAATAATGTTATCAATAATGTTTTTTCCATTGGTCATCAAAGACTGGCTTTATTAGATTTTTTAAATGAAGCTGTAAATGTTAAATAGTGGAGGTACCTTTTCCATAGAATGTTTTATCAAAAAGTTCACTCACTTTGCCACTTCTTCAGATCTCCAGATCAAATCCTGTGGTCCACACTAGCTACACTAGAAATAATGAATTGGATTCCTAAACTTTTGAGTGAAATTCCATAGTACGATTCAATCCTCTCTGAAGAGACAGTGTATCTCATTACACTGCTTGCCATTCCTATGTTGTTAAAGTCCACGCCACTCAAAAAGATAACAGCGGAGAAATTTGAGAAGCATTAATTGTGTAAGTTGGACAGATATCTTCACAACATGTATAGAGTACAGTTATGGATAGCAGTCTTTCAATAAGATAAACGAACAATTAAATATAATTTTTTACCCTTCTTCATGTGGAAGTTGATTCAGCTTCTATTAGTCTCTCCCATTTTCACCCATGTTCTTTTGCCTTTAATCAACAATTTTTACTCCCAAGTTAGGGTAATATTAGTGCTTTCTCTCCCTCTTCTTTCCTTGAGAAGTGATCTTAAAGTAATTTGATGTAAATAATATTTTAACTTTCTCCTTATCCTGTAAAATCTACCACTATGACTGTTGATCTTGCAGTGATAATTATGCTTTTATTCAATACTCTGTCTCCTACAAACATAATTTTAAAAAGGTTAGGTACATCTACGCAGTCTGATCCTTAGGCTAGTGGCAGGAATAGTCAAAATATATAGGTATCCTTATATCTTGGAGTAAGAGGGGCAATGGAGCAAAGGATATGAAGAGGGAGGAAGCTAATAAAGTTCTTTGACCTAAGCCTGGGATTTGAGTCCTATATATATTCCTTTCAAAGGGGGAAAATATAAACTGTTTATAATTCTCAGGGATGCCACAATCTGAGTTATGAGAGCATCTGTTCGGCAGTTGTATGAAACACAGTGTTCATCTGAGGCCTTTCACTGTGATGCTCAGCAGCTTTCATGGTGCTTTTTCTCACCTACTTCATTAACAGTTCCTACTCCTTGGTACATAAGTGGAAAGGAGTTTCTCCCTGGGACTGAAACTGTATTCTGGTTTTATGCTGACCATTGTGTGCTATTTCTCCCTTAACAACAGAGAAATGATAAACATATCTGAAGAAAGCAAGTGAAGGAGTAACATGTAAGTTTCCTGCTATTTAATTCCAGAGGGATTTGTTCCTTCTGGCATTCTGGGAGTGAGTTGCAGGAAAAGCAGCATCTTACCACACATTGGCCAAAAGTATCCTGAGTTATTGTTACTCCTTGGAGTTTTCTGTGGTAAATTATAGATAGGGTCTACCTTAGCCATCTGTGATCAAAGTAACTTTGACTGAGGTACTTTTTGCCTCAGGACTGAGCTTTGTGTGGTATTGTATCTTGAAACACACTAGCAATATATGAGGAAGAGAGGGAGATGACTGAGAACATTATTTACCTAGAATAATTGGGTTTTTTTAATCCCAAAAAGTATTTGGAAAAAACACAGTCATATTGTGACAACAATTCAATAAGAATAAACACTGAACAGGAGTTATTTCCACTATTCATTACCAATTTAATTATTTATTTCTTAGAGGTTTCATAGTTCAAATTCAAAAGTAAGGCAAACAGAGTTCAGCAAATAAAATGAGGCACAAGCTAGTATAGGGAAAACTGATTAGGGATTGGCTCCTCAGTAAAAAAAATCACTTTAACAGTAATTTATTCATTAAAAAGACTCAGCAGTCAACTTTAGTTATTTCTGTTTATATTTTGGTTATGAGATGTTTCTTCCATTTGTTTATCTGCTCATTCAACCCACATACCTAAACAAGCCTGGGACATCTTTTCTGTTCAAGCCCTTACATCTTGACAAAGTGGGATATTTCATACTTATCTGAAAATATAATATAGATAATCATCTAGAAATAAGAGCATTAACAATAAGCCAACTCTATCTATAATGCTACAATTCTATATAGTTTTTCATTCTTTCTCATAGGTCTGATCTGTTGATACTTTATTTCTTTTATGTATTCATCTCTTTTAACTTTAATCCCACTTACTGAAACACAAGCAGGTTATGTCCAAAAAAAGACAGGGATCTGTGTTTTTATCAGATGATTAACTAACAGAAAAAGGACTTAACCTGAAGGATTCACTTTGGTCTCTTGCTCTCCTAGACTGCCTTAAAATCCCGAGAGCAATCCTAAAGGGGAAAATCAGGAAGAGTGGAACAAAAGCAGTAAACGCAGAGCAATTTGGGCTACATTGTTTTCTTCAGATTCTGGTAGAACAGTAATACAGGAGAGTTTTATGCGGACAGTTAGGGAGAATACGTGAGTAGAATGTCCCAGAAGAAGAATGTCCCCTCAGAAGAATGTCCCAAAGGCTGAAGTTTTGGGAATATTTAATAAGGACAGCTTTTTCTATACCTGCTTTACACAACACAAGGAAAATGCACAACTCCCAGTTAAGAAACTGCTTTGCTATGTGAAGAAATAATGCAGAGTGGCAGGTCCGGAGGCTAATTATCAGGCTTTACAGAATTGATCCCTAATATTTTGCAGTCTTACAGGTTCAGTGTTGCACTTTTCTATGCATTTCTGGATACACCTCAAAGACATTTCTACATTCTTTCCATTTCTACTTAGAAGTTTCAGAGTTACATAAAGGTTATGACATCTGGTTTGTAAACTTGTACCATGCAGCTTTTCCAAGCTGCTGCTCTGGAAACCAGTGCCCAGTCCAATGGAAAAGAAAACAGGAAGATTCTCCCATTGTTAGGATGTAATCTCCCCCTGAAATTTCACTGTTGTGTTTTCCATTTGAACTTTCATTGCCTGATGGCTCTGAAAAAAATTTAAATATCTCCATAAAAAATTGAAATCCTATTCACATTTTTTCACCATTGTTTTTGAAAGGACTCCATCTGTACAAACTTTCAGAGGTAAAATGATGGCCTTACATAGCAGACAGCATGGATCTGAATAACGTCCTAAGATGTAAGGGACACGGCTTTTGCCTATGTTCCATGTTCTATTCCCTAGATAATTTGAAATTTTTCATAGTTTTTAAAAAAGGTAGATTAAAACCCCACAGAACTTATTGTGTGGAAATAATATAGACCAAAATACGTGGGTATATGCAGAAATAACTCTTTTTATACAGTTGAGAATGGCATTATGGAGTTTGTTATGTGTCTGGGTGGTATAACCCCAAAAAAGTGTTTCCTATTTGCTCTATTTATATCAAACAGACAAATAACAACTTGTGAAGGTAGGAAGTTGGTATCTTACTATGTAAATGTATGGAATAGCAAGACACTAAAATATCATGGATAATTAAAAGGACTTCTTTTGATATGAAAATGTTTTTAATGCCACCAAAGCAGTTCCCCTGGGTAACTCAGTGTATATATATATACATATTCAGTTCTCGACACAACATTCATGACCCCAAGTAGTTAGCATACAATAAAAGACAAAGTTGTTTCAGATCTTAATCAATCATTTAGACAAGAAGAAAACTTCAGTATTAAAAGTAGTCAAGTGCAAGTAATAGTTTGAATTATTACCACTATAATCTAGATGTTTAAAAATATTTAGTATTATTTCATCATTGAAGCAGATTTTCTGCCAAATGAAACGGTAAGCAAGCTTACAGTGAATATCATAAAAAGAAACAATGTGTGCTCTTAGTGGGTCTCTCTCTCTCTTAAATGTCACTGAGGCATCCATCTGTTGACCTGATGGAGTCACAAGAGGTGTGGGGCCTCCTGGGATCTAAGATATAAAACATTGCCAAGAGGGTGCCACAACTTGTCAAGAGCACCAACTACTATCCACTGGTACTCTTCCATGTGGGCATGAATGATGTTGTGAGCCAGAACCTGGGCAGAATCAAGACTATAAAGCCCTAGGAGTGCAAGTGAAAAACATTGGTGCCCAAATTATCTTTTCATCCTTTCATAAGTTGGAGGAAACGGGACAGCCAGAAATAGATGAATAATGAGTATCAACTTCTGGCTGCATGGCTGGTGCCATCTGAAGGGTTTTGGGTTTTGTGACAATGGGACATTCTTTGATGACTATAACCTCTTATGGAGGGATGGAATACACCTGTCTCAAAGAGGCAAGGGAATCTTTGACAGTAGGCTGGCTAACTTGGTAAGGTGAACTTTGAACTGAAGGACTCAGGGTGGAGCCTCCAAGATGACAAAGTTCAGGCTATCACATCCAACTGGGGAATAAGCCACACCAACTAGAGCAGAGGCAAATGCTCCTTAGCTCTCTTCCAAGATAAAAGCCAAAAGACCAACCAACTTGAGGGCATGTATGGTTTCTCTTGCACCCCTCCAGGGAAACCTTCTTGATCAGTTAAGTCTCTGAGCCCGTATACCCACACACACATCATGGGGAATAAGCAGGAGAACTAGAGTTCTACTGTAGCAGGAGGGTTGGACTAGATGATCTACCATTCTTTGATTCAGGGATTTTAATTAAGAAATTAAGATTTATCATATATCATGCATATATGGTCAGTTGTGGATAACTTTAAAAATTTAAATAACTCAAACAAAAGAGGTTATTTATTTATTTACTTACTTCCAGTCAGAGTTTTCTTAATACATCTAAGTGCTTGATATACAAGGAATTTACGTACCACTACTCTAGTGGTATTCAGGATATGTGTCACTATAACCATGTTTCAGGAATGCATTCTACCTGGGACGGAAGACAATAATTTCTCAATATATATTTTCTTCCTTCTGTTTGTTTTTTAACCATCCTTTGTTCTATGTGCAGCGGCACCACTTGCTGTCCAGAACATTAAATAACTTTACAAAATGTGGGCATTTTTTCCCCTGATTTACCATCCTCTAAACTTATATTCAAGAGTGACAAGAGAAAAATTGAAACAAACCTATTTAATTCCTTTTAAACAATACTTTTGTATTGTAATCCTAATGACAAGAGAGTTAAAAAAAAAAAAAAAGGCTCGCTCTGGATTTCAGATAATTCAGTTAATATTCAAACAGGTGTCACTAAACATATGTGGAAGTTTAAAATAATTTGGTGGTTAAATGTCATATTTCAGGGTAGCTTGAACTAATCCTTGCCTTGACATTTTGGAGTATGTGCTTAGAACTGTTGGTAATTACTTTCCTATAAGAGAATACATTGGTCAGGTAGCAACAGAACAGGGAAGTGAAGGTCCTTAGTGGTTTATCTACACAAAAAACCAACTCCAACAATAACATTTATGCAGAAATTATGGAATGACATATATATATATACCAATATACCAGTTTTACCAATACCAAGTCAAAGAATTGTAAATAGCTAAAGTACAATTCTGGAGTACATCTTCCAAAAGGGCACTCATTTCTACAAGTAGAAAATTTAATATTCCACAACTCCACATTTCAGTCTGGCAACTAATCACAAACAGTACTCCTCACCCTGTGACAATGGACTTTTTATTTTCTTTGATATTAAAATGAAAGATTTGGAACATAGGGGAATGGACCATTTTGGAGGGAGATTTTTCAGTCTGTTTTGGTTTTGAGAGAGGAATATGAGGTCTGGTAAAATAGAAAGCAGACCTTGAGTAATTTTTAACTACAGCTACATTATCATTATGACAGATTATAGAATTAAATTTGTAGAGAAACAGTTGCTTAAGGGTCCAACATCTGCTATACAAGTATTTGGGGAAGAACTACTCTGAGAAATCTCTAGGCTGAATGTGTACCCATCAGTATCTGGCACACTTGCTTCACTCCCAGCACCTCCTACATACACACACAGCACTGTCCGTGTATTCTGTGACAGATCTGTGGTGTGAATCAAAGCACAGTGATGGAGTGGAATCACAAAATTTACTCTAAAAGTAATCTCCTAATGCAAACTGAACATTAATGCAAACTAAACATTAATGCAGATGCAGAATCTGGCTTTTCCTTCCCTAGTTCTTCATCATCATTTAAAAGATAGCAAAACTGGATACTATGTTTCAGAATCAGTATTGTTAGGGTTGTTGGTTGGGTGGGTTTTTTTGGTTTTAGGTTTTGTTTTGGGTTTTTATGTTTGTTTGTTTGGGTTTTTTTTTCTTAAACGTATCTCATGTTCAACTAAAAAGATTACCTTTTGCCACCCCAAAAAAGTTTATAGCTTTATCTTCTGAAATGTCAATATTAATTACACAAATCTAAACTAATATCCCAGAGCTATAAGTACTATTCCACTTCTGTTTCCTACTGTTTACACTTTTACTAGTACAATTAATACTTTTTGCTACTACTTTGCTCTGGGATATTTCTTTAAATTCAGTCAGCTGTGGTTTTTAAATTATTCCACAAGTATGTTTTTTGCATGTCCTTTCCAGTACATTTTATCAGTAATAATTTGTATTTATTACCAAGTCATCAATGAAAATGTTGAGCAGAACCATGCCCAATACAAATCTCTGTGGAACACCATATAAAAGAAAATTCAGTAATAACTCTCATATCCATTAGGTAACTCATTTTTACTTGTTGTGTGATTCAATACTTTCATTAGAATGTCATATGATATTAAGTCAAATCCTATATGTAGTTTCAGCTCTATTTACCAAATCCATAATCTTATCAAGGCTAACAGTGAAATCAGATTTGCTTGACAAGATTTATATTCCAGTAAATCATGTTGACTACCAGTAATTATTTTCTCACCATTTGCTTCATTATGGTTTAAATTTTGTATCAGTTTATCTCCAATATTGTCCAGGACTTATTCCAGTCAATTCCCAGTGTTCTTTTACAGAGTTTGTCCATACTTGCTGGTTTGAATTTGTATATAAGTTGTGGCTTTACACTAAAAGTATAGTAAATAAAGAGATTTGGTAAAAAAAATAAAATAAATCAATCTTTGTAAAAGAAAGTTAGCAGAGGAATGAGCAGCCATTTCCAGAGTTTTCTTCTCCCATTACCCACTACCCACTAGCTGCTCTGTTACACAGAGAGCAATCAGATTTCAGGACTACTGTAATTCAAAAACAAATTAGAGAACTTGGTCATCTGGGGCATTTCAGGTCATGGTCATTTTCAACTGTCCACAAACGGCTGCAGTTGTAAATTCCATTATCCTTGGGGATCAAGCTGGGGAACTCATAGGTCAAAACCAATAATTCTTAGAACATGTTCCATTTATTAAACTGTTACTATTAATAGAATCTAGCTGTTATTCTTAATCTTAATAACTAATATAACCAATATGAGAGTGAAATTCAGCTAAAAAAAATAATATATATATTTCCCTTTGATATACAACCTCCATACACTGCCAGAATCAGCTGTAACAAAGCCAAAGCCTTGCCATAGCTCTACTTCAGAGTTTCACAGACAGTAGCCATTCTAATGCAGTGCTGTTCTAAGCAATGCCATCAGAAACAATAAAACAAAACATTTTTATTTTCAAGATCAGAAGGCCTGCTTTTGTAATAGATTATACCATCAGCAGAAAATCATGCACCATAAATAGCAGAAAGATCAAAGCATGGTTACAGTACATCATGTGTTTTATGCTTTCTTGTTTAGGCTACCAGGAAAATAAGCCATAGTCACACATGTGTGTGTATTCCAAACTTATATATTGAAAAAAGAAAATGAAATAAATAAAATTAAAAACAAAACAAAACAAAAAACAAACAACCCCCCCCAAAAAAACCAAACCAAAACAAAACAAAAAACCAAAAAACCAAAACAAAACAAAAAAACCCCCAAACCAACAACCACCACCACAAACAAACAAGAAAACCCCCCACCTAACAACACAGAAAAAACCCTCTGAACAAGAACCTGGCCTATGGTTTATGGAGGCTGGCATTAGTAACATATTGAAGCAAAGGACCACCTCATAAGACTTTTGAAGAGTATATAAACTGCCAAAAATATATTGTTGTCAATCAGGAAGAACCCAAGACAACCTCCTTTAATGCACATAAGTGATACTGCTGAGACCAATTGGACATGCACATCTTGATGCTCATAAGTATGTGGGTATGAAAATGCAAATGAACAAAATCTATATGAGAATGAGTGTGACTGGGTGAAATAATCTTACTTAACAGATTTTGTAAATAAATATAATTTTCCCCTACTCTAAGATCTCAGACTTAATATTTCTACATAAATTTCTCACTCTATTCATATTAAATTGAATTTACTTTTGATATTATAATATTTAATTCAAAGCCAGGAAAAGGTAACCTGAAATTATGATGGTTTCATTGTCTTGTCTGTTATGTATTGGTCATGTGGAAGTTAAGGAAACTAGACAATTTAATAGGCTATGTGTTAGTCACACACTTCAATAAGACAGTGAGAGGACCAAGAAGACCAAGTACCAAATTTCTCCTTTGCTACCAAAGAGGAGAGCACCTGCATGGTGACTTGCTTCACTCAGTTAGGCCATTATACTAATCATTGTGCAAGGTCAATCTGATTACATCTTGATGTTTTGCTGTGTTTCTATATGATATATGTCCATTCATAAAGTTTTTATTTGTGTCCCTGCCTGTATTTTCCATGACCATTTTGATCCCGTAAAGAACCAGTTGTTTTACAACTCTGAACACAGACTTTTCTCACGTGCTACCAACTTCTACTTTGTTTCTAGAATGCCCTTCTTAAGTGCTCTATTACCTTGCCCGGGTACTAGGCAGACCTTGAAATGTCTTTATCAATGCCTTGTTGTTGGTACATGTACCAATTATATTAGCTCAGACACTGTATTGAACATTCTCATGGTACATTATGCTTCAAGTGGGTGATGAGACCACACGTACCTTGGTGTGATGCACCAAGGTTGAATTCTGAGTTATACCAGTTCTCCATAACCTGGCTGCAAGCCACATGTGCTTCTCAACCCTTTTCCAGACTTTTTATTTTTTCTTTTTTAATTTGACATTAGTTTTCTAACACAATCACATCACAGCTGAGTTGGTCATACTTTTTGCTTTCCCAGTGTGCAAAATTAATACAAAACTTTGAAAGCAAACTTTTATTTTCACTATACTAATGGACTTAAATGAGGACGGAAAGAAAAGTATACTTCCAAATATACTACTTAGTTCACTGTGGCAATCAAAATGGAGATTAAAAGTGATGTGGGTAACATTTACGCTTTTTTATGTCTCTTCATTGTGAAATAAATTAATGAATGGTTAGGATATTTTTGCTAGATAGCTATATTATCCCCACTGTACTAATGAGGAGATTGTGTCAGCAAGGCCAAAAGAATTGACAGTGGTGACAAAACAAGCACATAACAGAATCACAGAAAAGTTGCTCCTGACAGAAGATCTTTTAGTGTCTAGTAAGAGGACAAAATCCCTGCATGACAAATAGGCTCCCAGTTGAACTAAATTATTCATGGGTTCTCCTTTTATTTGTATCTTTCTGTATTTCATAGGGCTTTATCTTCAGTTTTTCCTCTTCATCTTGTAAGCCTTTACCTGTGTAAGACCACTGTTGCTCTTCTTATACATGGGAACGTGGACATACAACAGAAAGTTAGAAGGTGAAACTGCAAACCTAGGCTATGCACAAACGTTGTTCAGAAAATGAATTATTGCTCAGTGAACTCCTTTTTGCTACATGGAAATACATGCAAGTTGTTAAGTTCCTACAAGATGGGTTAAAATCCAGGACTGGAATGATATGATTATAATGTGTGTGTGGACTTAGAGACCTTCGCAAATACATCAGTGACAGCATAGATGTCAGGAGTGTTCATGTGGTCTAACATAGTCAGTCTTAGTGAATGTATTCCTCAGTTTGTGCATAGATAGAAGCTAGTGCTAGCTGTGAAAAATGAGTTTAAAAGTGAACTAGCAAAATATTATTTATGCTTTAGAGAGGAAACAGTTCTGAATTCATACAAAAATTTCCATAGTACTGGTTTTTTGCACTTTTGCCTAGGTAGGTAAACACTGTATAAGTAGCACTTTTTAATTTCTGCACAATTTATTTGCTCACACTTGCAGTCTAGCTGCTTTTCAAATTTTAATTTAAATATTAAAGATTGATATAGGTAGAATATATCAAAACTCTGGAGGGAATGGTAGAAAAGGCTGTCAGGGTTATGTAGCAATCTCAGAAGTTGTAGTCTTTTATCTATATCAAAAAATAAATCCCATGCAAGGTTAACACAGAAAATTTCATTTAAGCCTCCACGTTCACAAAGTTCATGTCTCCAGACTGATCTACAAAATAAATCTGCATATGCCCTGGTGCTCTGGACCTTTTGGGACATACCAGAATTGC
>JANIJG010014178.1:0-20091 GCA_024611175.1 Megaceryle torquata | reverse complement strand
GAGAGGCTGAGGGAACTGGAGTTGTTTAGTCTAGAGAAGAGGAGACTGAGAGGAGACCTTATTGCTCTCTACAACTATCTAAAAGGAGGTTGTAGCGAGGCTAGTGTTGGTCCCTTCTCCCAAATTACCAACGATAAACCAAGAGGAAATGGCCTCAAGTTGCATCAGGGGGAGTTTAGATTAGATATTAGGAAGAAATTCTTTACTGAGAGAGTGGTTAGTCACTAGAACAGGCTGGCCAGGGAGGTAGTGGAGTCATCATCCCTGGAGGTCTTTAAAAATGAGTAGACGTAGCACTTGAGGCTGTGGTCTAATGGATAGATAGATGTTAGGATGAAGGTTGGACTTAATGATCCCAGAGGTCCTTTCCAACCCTATTGATTCTATGATTCTGTGAAAGTCTCAGGTGTAGAAAACTTTTACCTTTTTAGTTTTTTACAGAACTGTCTGAGTTAGTATGGTAAAATTGCTTTCATATAAATTTGTAGCCCTATTAGTTCTTAAATTATGCTGCACAGAAATTATATTATGCAAGAAACTCCTGTCTTCGAGTTCCTTATCTTCAGAAAAAGAGCTTGACTTTTGGCAGGGGAGTCAATTTATGTTACTGTACATCCATGGAATTCTACACAAATCTGGATGATTTACAGAGTCTTTAAAAATCAGATTTACTGTGCTTAATAAGGGTTTGCTTAATCTCATTCACACATTTCAAAGCATTCATTCACACTGTGTAGGTTTTACCTTTTTTTCTGGGTATGGCTTTTTGTGCTCTAGTCTTAAACATGTGGAATCCAGCAACAGACAAAACCACCAGAAGTCATGTTCCTATCACATTTTCACAGCAACCATCATTCTGTCATCAGTATATGACGAAGCAGAGAAGCAGCTATTGATTTGAATAACAGGATGACAAAATGCAGAAACCGAATAAACCAATAGAAAAGTGAAGAGAGTACTCAGGATGGAAATGTAAAAGAGGTTACTGAAATGCTGAGAGCAGTTGGACAAAGAAGATATAACTGGAGGCAGGTTGGTCATAACTTTCATGAGGAAAGAACATATATATTGGAAAGAGATTAGAAGAGACTGGATGAAAACACTGGGAATTAGGATAGATAAAAGCAAAAGTATTTCGAAAGAGGATAGAACTAGAGATGACTACCCTTTCTGGGCCCTGCATGAGGCAGATTCTGTATAAATACAACTGTGCAAATAAGATAGGGATGCAATAAAGAGAGCTGAATGAAGACTGCACAGACAAGTTGCTTTCTAGCATCTGTTGTTTCTGAGTATCCTCTGCTTTTTGATATTGTGAAAAATAATGGATTTTGATTCTTTTTGTGATTATTTTCTATCATTGTATATATATATAATGCTTCCTTTGACCACTACAATAAGAAAAGTAATAGGAATTTGTCTCAAGCCAAGATGGAATGGGAAACAGTATTGAGAGAAATTCATCTTATCTAGCTGATTACTTGTGTAATAAAGAAATACACTGCACTTCTGAGCTACCCAAGAACAAAGATGTCACTCCAATATATTGAGCTTGGGCTAGTCCTTTCTTACCACATCAAAGGAAGAAAACTATTTTTTTTGTTTTATTGTCAATTGATAAAACATGTTTCCAAGCCTTAAGAACTATAGAGAAAAACAAAACAATAAAAAAACCCACAAGAACATAGAGGTTTCAAGAGGGTCCTCTCGCCAAAAAGAAGAAAAGAACAGCGAGCACCTACTTCAACTGGGCAGACACTGCAAGGCTGTCAGGCAGAAAGAGATGTGCATGGACTGCTAAAATACAGACTCAAGACAGAGAATTACTGTAGTTATATCCCATAAATGTATCTGCATAACAATGCTGGCTTAACTAAATAAATGACTCTGCAGTCAAAAGCTTCTGTCTTACCTGAAAAATGTGCAGTTATCTCTAAAATTACACATTGTAAAAAGTTATGAATTGTTTTTCTTCAATCATCATTGATCAGGAGATGACAATTTTTGTAGTTGTGGGTAGGAAAGCTAAAGGGACTGTATAAAGAACATGATGATAGTCCTTAATTGGTAATAGTACTAAATGCACACTGGTTTACAGCATTATTCTTGAGTCTCAGGAGTTCACAAAGACCAAAAAGCCAAGTAAATATGAAACAGAGTTCATTTAAATGAAGAATTTCTCATCTTTTTTATTCAAGGCTGTTGACTTTGATTGAACTTATATCCATCTGCACAAGATCCCAGGAAACAAAGTGTGTCATCAGTTTCCCACTGCTTGTTGGCATCGTGATTAAATACAACTCATTTTGCAGAAGCTAGATTTTGAATGAGTGTAGCAGGTCAAATATTCCTCTCAAGGAAGGACATGGCTCACTTGGTAAATATGTTACAAGCAAATAGCATTTGCTCTAATTCAGGGGGAAAAGAAAAAAAAAAAAAAGTAAAAAAAAAAAAGTAATATCTTTTCAGTCTAGGACTAGAGTGTGCTTAGAGCTTGGAGCAGATTATCTGGGGAGCAGTGACTCTGAAAAGGGCTTTGGGTTGAATGATGGATAACTGCACACATAAGCACAAGACAGACTATTGGGGAAAAACTGAGGTTACTTACTGCTGACTTTGTGCTGATGTCCCCATGAATTGAAAGTCTAAGCCCTTGTCTCATTTCAATACTTTTCCGAGAATTGTTATCAGCCAGGGATAGAGCAAAAAAAGCGAATAGACTACTTTGAAGGTTGGAGAGTACGTTTCATGGAGACAAATCCCTGTAGCTTTCCCATTTAATAAAGTTCAAAGTATTTCTTTTCTCAGCTTGTTTGTTGTTAGATTCATCTCTCTAAACATTCACAGGCAAAGTTATCAAAAGTTAAAAATTATTTTGAAGTTTTTGAATAAATAAAACTATGAGCTATCATACTTTGTTTTTCTGTTAAAAGAATAAAAATCATAGATACAGACAAGTGATCACTAAAACAATGATCACACTACTTAATGGAAATAAGGTGTGTGAAGGAAGGAGTCAATGTCACCTTGAGAAATTGTTATAAAAAGCTATTCTTTAAAACTCTTTTAGCTTAGAATACTGAATTTCATATTAACTCATTCAATTGTTAGGGTGCCAGTTGCTCACACAATACTCTATTATTATCATTATAATTTTATTAACACCTTCATAGTTAAGCTAAAGCTTAATGCCAATGTTTTATGCTTATGATTCAATTTTGTCCAGTCAAAATAAACGTTGTTCTGTAGCACATTTCAGGCTTGCAACTTTCCAAGATTTCTTGTCTTATTCCAGTTATTCTAGGATTTATACCAGGACCAGGACTGCTTTAATGCTAAGTTACCTTTTTTTCTTTCCAGAAAGACTAAGCTTTTTCCATTTAAGTTGATCCTTTTCTTTTGTTAGCTTTATAGGAAACAAGTTGAAAACTGGAAGGGATATGAGACAGAGATGAACCTGAAAATTACAATATCTTTAGTAACCAGCAAACACTGTTTCCATTATGTATTATTCTTTCTATTGAAGTAATGCACTTATTTCTGTGGGGCACATTAAACTGATGATGGTAGAGATTTTGCAGTTTCCTCCTTCCATTGTTTTCCTGCAGACCACAGGTAGGCAGCAAATTGGGCTGTTCCAGGAGACACTGCTTTAGTCATCCGGAAAAATATATTTAAAGATTCAAGTGTTTCTTTGAAGAGAATATCATAACATTTAAAACTGGTTTTGTAGTTGACCTTGTAATTTCTTCAAGGTATTACAGATAGTCTTTTGTCAAAAGAACATAACTAATATCTCGCAGTCCAACGTATTTATTCAGTTCCTGGACCTTCTAATTTGTATACTTCAGGATGAGTTTTCTTTCTGCTTATGATCAAAACTAAAGAGATTGCAAAGAGGTATCAAGGATCAGATTGTAGGCAAGAAACAGCAGAAGATAGTTCGAGCTGACCACAGAACAAGATCGGAGTGGCTGAGGTAACAACAAAACCTATAAATCACCAGAAGCGTTACACTGACTGTATTCTGTCACTGAACTTAGATTGAGGTTCCTAAGTGCAATGGCAATGAGACCTTCACACTCTTCCAACTGTCATGTGAAAAGGGTAAAGTAATTTGGCAGAAAATAAACCCCCTTGCATTCCAGCTGCTCCTCAGATATCAGAGGGGCTGGGGGAGGCTAGGTTTAGATTCTGAGTGATTTCCAGTTTGGCACTGTTAATCTGGTCGCATTCAGTCTATCTGAACTCTCATGGGTCTGGGTTCACTAACAGTGCACTGCACTCCCCAGTTCTAGTTGCGCTCAATGGTCTCATGCAGCCAATAAGGAGCTGACAGCACCCAATGAGAGAACTTCTGTGACTAGCAGCATGAATAGGGAGGTTTATTAAGGGCAGCAGAGATAAATTCACTGTCTGAAAAGCATGTGTAGGTATACCAAATGCATTAAAGATCAGCTCAGTAAAATTTCAGTAAAGTTTCCTGGGGATATACCCAAAGGCATCTCTAGGGGGGGAAACAAGGTTCAGGAGTCAGATCAGTGACAGTATCCTCCCTGACTTGTCCACAATGATGTCTTCCCTGATATGCCCCCTTCCTTAAACCATTTTTATAATAATTCTTTATCTTCAGGATGAAGCTTCAGTGACTCTAGTCATAAATGCCTTTATTATGATTTGCAAGCTCAGTGAGGGAGTGGTTGCACTTTGGGATGGAGGTGTGTTTTGATACATTATGATGAGCAAAGTTTGCACTAAGGAGAGTACTTTGTCAAAAACCTTATCAAACGGGCAGCTTATCAGTTCTGTAGCACCACCAAGTTCTCATCTCTGCCATAATCTCACAGGGCCTGGCCATGGAATATTCACTCCACTCCATCCCCCATGCTGCATGCAAGCAGGGTTGCCTAGGGAGCTGTTGTGAAATGGATTCCTTGCATACCACTTGTGCTTTACCCTAAAAGTTTCTCTGATGTTATACCTTTCCTTAATGTGTGAACAATGCTGCAACTTTAATATAATTTTAAATCACCTTCAGTCATTATTCCATACCAACTCAGCAGAAGAATCTTGAGAACAGTTAGCCCTAGGAGACCAGCCACTTTTTAATATTTCTTAACATCTTGAAAATTAAGAGTATATCAGTCTTCAGACTCTTTCTTTCTTTTATGTTTACAAAGTTATACTGCTTAAAGTAATTTTTTCAGACATATCACTGAATAGTTCCTGGAATTCTGTGACTAACATTTTCAGTAGATTTATTTAAAAGTCAATTCTCTGGAATAATTTAGATTCTCCAGATCAAGTATTTGGCCTTCTTTTGTCCTCAGCTCACATCTTGGGGTCAACATGGGTTTCTTACTTTAAATCACCTTTATAATGAGACTTAAGCTTTTAATGACATGAATTTAAAGAGTGCAGTCCTTAAATAGTATAATTATGAATTAAAAACTTCTGTTCTTTTTCTTCTTATGGTGATCACTGCGGTAATTCTAAATTTTAGTCTCCATCTTTGCAAGAACTGCTATGGACACAAAATCATCTCTCTAAAAATCATTGAGAAGGAAGAGGCAAAAATTAACCTTTCTCCCATCTTTGCATGAATACACCAGAGATGGGTCTGCACAGTTCTAAAAAATTTCCTTCCTTGTACAATTTCAGTTGACATGAATGGTAAAATTTATCTATTGCTTTCTTCTCTCCAGTAACTTTAATTTGCAAAAGAGTTGACCTTGCCTTTAGTTTGGTTACAGCCCATTGCATTTGTGACACGGCCTATGTTCAGGATTTGCATAGGCTAATTGCATTCCAAGATCTCCACCCTTACAGGTATTCTCCCTCTGAAACTTTACAAAACAAGCTTTTCCTTTAGTTTTGGATTTCTGTAATTTAGTAGCTACTTACAAATGTACCCGATTCAGAAATTTACATAATGTTTGCATAACGATTTACCCTCTGTATCTGAGAGCATTAGTATCAGATGTTCTGGCATGTGTGTACCTCAGCCAATCATTACCTCAAAGGGAGATTCTGTTAGTAGCTAGGGAAGTTTGAAGAACTGTTGGAACTAAGGGAATTATCAAATCCCATCTTTTTCTTTTTCATCTGGTAACTTGCTTAGTATTGTTTTAATCATCTGTTTCATTTATTCTACTATGCCTGGTGGCTGAGTTCATAAGAAATGGAGGGGTTTTGTTGTTAAACTCTTAACATCTTTGAGTATTCTCAGAACAGCTGTCAGATTCAGTCTTAGCTGAGACTATCTAGAGAGAAAAAAGCTGTTTCTACAACTACAGCCATGGCTTGCACAGCGCTCTGCTGCAAAATAAATGTTTCTACCTTACTTCAGAATACTGAACTTACAATTACAAGTCAAAATTAACTTTAATTAGGGGTTTTCTACCAATGAAACCAAAAAATAAATTGAAAGCATTCTGTCATTCTGCATATCTCTGGGAACCTTGGGGGACTTTTTCTTTAAACTTGATGATTTGCTAGGAGAACCATTCAGGCATACCTTTGTGCATATGCTTTTCCAGCCAGAAGCCCAAGGCAGAAAGTTTTTGAAAAGTCTTTTTCTAGATGTCCTCCAGTGAAGGTGTCATCAGCATAATACTGCATTTCCTTTCTAAACTGAGTTGATACTATCTATAGCCAGAATCTTACTTCCTTCAAACAGTGGTAACTAAAGCTTTGTATTTTACCTAAGGAGCATCTTTACCAGGTCTTTTTTCTTTCCTCAGTTATCATCTCAAAAAACCAAGGAGATGTTTTAATTTTTGTCTTTTCCCAGTCTTTAAATTAGGCATTTCATTTTTATGTGGTTCTTTCATGAGAATTTCTACAAATACATGATCTTCTATAGATTTTAAATTTTTGTTTCAAGTTTTCCCAAGCTCTTGTGTTACCAGTCAATCTATAGTCTATTTTACATACATATATACAGTACCATGAGATTTTAACTCTTTCACCGTGGAATGTTTCTTTAGTTTTGTAAAGTCATAAATATATTGTGACAAAGAATAAATTTATAGACATGACTCATCAGAATCATGTTCATGAGCATCCTGTGTTGACAAGAACTGTGTGAATGAATTCCATTTCCATGTACAGTCTGAAAACAAAGTAAGCATTGAACTGCTATGAAAATATTCAAATGCAGGTGATGAAAAGCAATTCTAGTGAGCTGAGCATAGAACAGCTGAGTAATGTGTGCTTCAAGTAATTCCAGATGTGCAGGTGAAATGGTGTGGTTATCAAATCCAGTATATCTTTTCTTGAGTGCAATAACTGGAGCCATTATAAAACATGAGCTTGCAGGCACACCTATGTGTGAGGGTAGTGATTCAAAATACCAGTTCACTCTTCCCCATCTTTTATCTCATGGCAAAAACTGCTTGGCTGTGTGGGTGTTATGATACATAGTCTGGTTTGGACTAGTCAGAAATGCAAAATGTCTGATGTTCACTAGTAAATGTTCCTCCCACACTGAGAAAACTTACTTTCCACACTGATCTATAAAAATAAAGCCATAATTTCAACTCTAAACTTCCATACCTGTCCTAGACTGTACCTGCAGCTGAAGTAATTTTGAGCATTTTTGTACCTCTCCTTCCCTAAACATTTAATCTGCTTTTCCTGTAACCAGTGAAGAGTTTCCACTGAGGCAGTGTCATTGAGAATTAATTCTTAATAAAACCTATTAACATGTAAAAAATAATGTGCTGGTGGTTGAATGAGAATAGTGAAACACAACCACCACTACATTTATCTTTTACAGTACTGATGTACTGGCCACCTTTACAAGGCACCATATCAAAAATCCCCTTCACTATCAGTTGCACTTTTCCTGAATTGCACTTGAGGCTTGTTTGTTATCACGACCCTGGCAGATTTTTCAGTTTCTCTAGCTTGTCCTCCTTTACTTCTCTGGTTAAACTCAATAGCTAAGGAAGAAGAGACATAATTTTGCTAGCATCTTCTGCCAGTGTACACAAAAGTACACCCCACACATGCACCCACATCGTGCACACCCCAGGTCTCTATGGTGCCAACCCCTGTACCACAGCCCTGGCCTCTTGCCAGGGAGGGCACTCAGCCCTCCCACACTCAAGCACATGGGACATGGAGCCTTCACTGAAGAAAACTGTCTAAAATGAAGTTAAATGAGAAGGGACAGGCTGCAATGTCTGACACAGACACAGACAGGTACGTGGATTGACCTGCCACTGTTCACACTCCACTGGCCCCTTTTATCCCATTTTTCTTTTTCTTCTCACACTTGTTCCTTCCCAAAATACTTTGCTCTCTCCATTTCTTCCCTTCATTCCTTACCTTAAACAATCCATAATGACCTAGAATACCCCTCTATTTTACAAACACCATCAGTTGTACACAGCAGTAGCATAACAGTGCATACTTCCTGATGGCATCCCACCACCTACCTCAGTATGTTTCACACTCATCTCTCCTGTCTTCATAATCATTCCGTCTTTGGTGGTTACCTGTAAGTATTCTGCTTAAACACCAAGCACATGCTGAACAATCCAATGTGGCTACATTTCTTCATGTTAGAATTTTATACTGTGTAGTTTCAGAGCTGTTGTAGCATCTCAGGAGCAGGGACTTAGATTCAAAGTGACCGTGAGAGAGAACATCCAAAGCTGCACTTGTAGAGGTCTTTATGTGATGGACTGATATTGTTCTCTAGGAGACCACTAGTACTTAGGGAATGTAAGCTTCTGTGGAAAATTACAAAGCTTATTTTGTTGGTGGAATCATTGTGCACAATTATTCTCTTGAGCTCCCTTATTCTCTACAGTAATACTTGTGTCTGGTTTGGTTTACTTGAGCAACTGTTAGGATTAAAGAGCTAGGAGAGTAGTTAACTTCCTTTCACATGTTGATAGTACTTCTGCAGCAAGGACTCTCTATTTCTGATTCTTAAGGGGAAGAGAATAATATTTTTTGTTATGCCACTGCCTCTTCAATGTGAAAAGGAAGTCAAGACATTTGGGAGTAGTTCTTCCTTTTGACTTTTGTGAGGACAGTTGTTAACAAATAAGTTAATATACCCTAAATTTCCAGAAGGTCCAGGTATATAATGCCTTGATATTCCACATCTCCTGCTATGACTAATGGCTGATAGTGGAATACTTTTTTTTTTTTTTTTTAATTTTAACAAAGTCTTTATAGTGGGCTTTTAAAGCCCTTGGTGTAGAACAGCAGAGTAAGAACTCAGAAAATGCTGATGAACTGTCAAATCAAACAAGGTAATCAAATAATCAGTATCAACGATAACATGAATACTGGGGCAAGGTTTTAACAAGTACCACTTATATAGCTCTTAGATAATTTTTCTTCATAGACTCTGCACTTTAGTTTGAACATCTAAAATCTGGATACCAGTCATAAATGCAAATGGAGGCCTAACAATTCTGTTAAAGAGGAGTGAAGCTGATGAGTAGGACTCATCCTTTGAGTACTTTAATCACATAAATTATTCTAGGATAAGGAAATGTCTTTAAAAGAATGAGGAAAATAAAGGATGCTAACACTACAGATGTCTTTGTCTATTAACTTGGAAATGGAATTGTCATCTGACAAGAGTGCCTAGATTGCCAATAACATCTTGACAAGCTATATGAGTGGTATAAGCATCATATAAGGATAACATTATGACAGAGATAGGTAATGAATGTTAAAATAACTTGAAAAGTTATGAGTGTCTAAAAAATAGTAGCATTTGAAGCAGTGTACACTGCCTCTCACTGTTGAGTATACTCTATTACGAATATTTGGTGGGTATCTGAGGGGGAGAAGCATCCAACATGACCACTATCTCAGTTTCACCATGATGTATTGCATACTAAAAATCAGATGACTCCCCTGTGGTTTAACTTTTGGCATCTATACATTTTTGTAGTGAGAGGAGGGTGTGTTTCAGTGAGGTAGCCTCAGGCAATATGCTGTGCTCTGTAGAGTGCCATAATGTTTTGTAACTTTCAAATATGTTAGATAAATCATGTTAAACAGATTTTTTTCAACTGATTCATTTAGTGAACATGTAATAGTTTTGTGGGTAAGCTTAAAATGTATAGGTCTTTTCTTCTACTTCAGATAACTGTTTCTGGTTACTATGAGCTTGCAAGAATTGGTGATGCAGTTTGTGATTCAAAGTAATGTAGATGATTAGCATTCATTGCTTTGCAAGGCCTGTGTTTTCCAAAGGCTTTGTGCTCTACTGTTGTACTTCAAGTACATGGCAAATGTGTTTCCCAATATCTCAGTGGTTTACAACCTTGGCTGTTGTAGTTGTTGGCATTGATATGACAGTCAATTAAGTGACAAATGTTTACAATGTAAGGTTTTCACAAATGACAAATTATAACTGAATGGTATAGTCTGGGAAGACACAATAGAAGAAGTTAGAGGAGAACACAGGGAAACTTATGATCAATCACAAATACAAAATTACCCCATCAAAACCACAAGTGTCCTACTGCAAACGTGGAAGTCTATCTCAGAAATGATGTGAAGGTAAAAACTTCTTTCATTACCTAGCATAAGAAAACAAATCTCAGTGAGCAATATAACAGGAAAAACACATCATGAATAAATGAAGTACAGTCAAAAAAGAAACTGTCTAAACCTTGTAATTCAAAAGCAAATACATTAGGTCAGCTTCTAAATAACTAAAAAACTCTCAATAAACAAAAAATAATGTGTATTAAAACATCCCAATGCACAACTTTCAGTTATCAAATGTACATAAAGTGACTAGTAAGTCAGGGAGAGAAAATCATCTACGAAAGATAATGTTGTAAGGTTTTTGGCTTAGATCAAAACACACTCATGATTGCCTCACTGGTTTCTATGTGTTTAGTGTAATTTTCTTTCTCTTTAATTTTAACTTTATTATCAAAACTGTAATACACACTTCTTTTGAATAGAACTGAACAAATGATGAGTTATAGCTCTCTATTAAAAGCCCTGCATATTAGTTCTCACAAGGACAGGTTCCAAGCTCAAACTAACTACATCTGAAACAAGATGAAATCTGGCAAGATGCAATGTCACCTTGGGAAACAATCCAAAAAAAGCACTCCTTTATCTCACAATAACCAATTTATATACTCATAAATTATAACTATACGTGATACATATACATTACTGACAAGATGGGGCACAGATCTGCTGAAAAGGGCATGGGGATGGTGGCACACAGAAGGATGAAAAAGAGCCATCAGTGTGCTTTGGCAGAGAAGGTGGCTAGAAGCACACCAGGCTGCAGTAAAAGTACATCACTCCTCACTCAGCAAGTCTAAGTACTGCCTACATTTTTGGGCCCCCCAACACAGCAAAGACACACAGACAAGCTGGAGCTTAGTGGGGTGACCTCCAAGGCAGAGAGTCCTGGAGCACTTCCCCTTTGAGGAGCACCTAGGTGTGCTGGATCAGCCTGGAGAAGGGGCAACTTTGGAACATATAACAGATGCCAAGTACCTATGAGGGGTCATCAAGGAGATAAAGATGGGCTTCTGGGAGGGTCAGAGTCAAGAGGCACAACATGTTGCAGCAAGGGATTCAGGCTGGGTACAAGAAGAAACTTTTACTTATGGGGCAGGACAGCAGGTTGTTCCAACAGGTTGTGCCACCTCTTTCCTTGAAGGGTTTCAAGCCCCAACTGGACCAAGTCCTGAGCAGTGTGAACTCATCCCGAGTCCCTGCTTTGGCAAAGGTTCTGGGCAAGGTGCTGCTCAGTTATTCTATTGTTTTGTGGGTATCTATAAACATGTACTGCTTTTGGCTGGTATAACTTTCCTCATAGTAGGTCTTATGGTGCTGTATTTTGGATTTATGACAGAAAAATGGTGTTGATAACACAGGGATATTTTAGCTATTGTTGAGCAGTGTGTACAGAATCAAGGCCTTTTCTGCTTCTCACACAACCTCACCAGCAAGTAAGCATGGGTGCACAAGAACTTGGGAGGGGACAGAGCTGGGACAGGTGTTTCCAACTGACCAAAGGGATGTCCCATATGATATGACATCATGCTCAGCATATACATTTGGGGGAAGAAGGAGGAAGTGGAGGACATTTGAAGCACTGGTGTTTGTCTTCTCAAGTAACCCAGACCCCAGCTTTCCTAGAGATGGCTGAATACCTGCCTGCCAGTGGGAAGTTTTATTAGAGCCTCCATGTAGTTGTCCTTATTAATTAGCTTTTCTTCAATATCTTCTGGTTAAAATTACCTATTCTTATTTCATCTAAATAAGCTTTTTATAGAGCTTTATATGAGAAATATCAGGTTATTTTGCCTACTCAGAACATTCTCAGTCATATCCAAGGCCTGAAACTTTCTAAAGTTTCTTATTCAACCCTGCAGTTAAAGAACTTTGTCCCCATAAAACTCTGCTCTCTTTTTTTTAGGCTTTAGAGTTTTATTTTTTACTTTCCTATAGATATCAGTCAGAAACACCACTATATAGAGACAACATGAGCCAGAAGGAAGGCAAGGGATAACTTGATCCTTATCTAGAAGTACCTGTACAGAAAATAAAATTTAGGCAAGAAAAGATATTTTTTTAGTAGTTAAAGATATAATAAAATGTGCTAGATTTTACAATCAGACAAAGTTTTAAGATTTAACATTTATAGACTTTTTATTTTCAAAGTAATTAAGCATTGGAACTTACTAAAAAGTACTGTGGTAGATTTATTGTTGTGGGTTTTTTTTCTTTCAAAGGAAGGATCTTATTTATTTATTTATTTATTTATAATATATAAGGTAGGTCCTAGTTTAAGCAGCATTTAATTAGGGAAGTCCAACATTTAGTATTACACTGGAGGCCTTAGTCCGGAACTAATTTTTTTTTATTTTATTTTAATAACTCATCATAGCAAATCTATGTGTGTACCCTTTTCATACTCAGAGGTTTGACAAGACAGCTGCATTATTGGCAGTCAAGGGAAAAAATTCCTATTAATTTAATGAAGTAGTTAACTTTTTACCCCATGGTATCTATAGATTTTGGATTATGTGTTGCTTAGGGGCATCAAGCAGTCCATCGAAGTCTTTATGCTGAATGAAGAATTTCATTAAAGCACAGAGTTTCTCTGTCTGTCATTCCCTTAAAGAATGTATTGCATAAAGACAGGTTAAGTGGGCAGAGCAGTTTGAACTGGGGCAGTTCAGTCACATTGGTTGGAGAAATGACATCCATTTCCTGCACCACCGATTATTACATGCCTTGAGAGAAATCTGATCCCCACACCCTTTTCCATCTCTCCTCTACAAGGATCTGCCAGTCCAGAGCTTGACAGCATCTTCACATTTGCTGGGTCAATGCATGGAGCCACCACTACTTTCAAAGAGGGAGAGCCCAGCCTGTTTCAGACCCTCTTCCCAGCATATCTTTTGCATCTTGTTCCCTTCTATCTGATCTCACTGAATCAGTTATTCCTCTCACTCCTCCGTTAATTGCCCTGATGCTCTTTTCCTTCCCCCACTCCCTTCAAAGAAACACCAAATAACACTAAAATATAAATGAGCTTTCAGTTCACTTGGAGTTAGATTGTTCTTTATTTTAATTATATTCAGCAAATCTATTCAGAGAGAAAAACGTATATTGTGATTAAAAGAAAAATCCACAAATTTTCTCATAACTATAAAGTTGGTCTTACAACTTGTTCCAAAGGGAATTTTTTCAGACACAATACCAGGCAACAGCCAGTGTATTTTAAATAGCAAGATGCTGCAAACACAATAGGATGTCATAACCATAGTGATAAAGTGAGAGGTTCTAATGGATGCAACAGAAGAAATAAAAAAGAAATAAATTGCACAGAAACATAACATTGATCAACCAAAAATGCTGAAGAAAAAGCATATTTGCAGACATGACAATGAGGTGCTATAAAGTAAAGATGAAGTACGAAAAAATCAGCTTTCAACTGAAGGAGCAGGAAAG
The DNA here is from genome assembly GCA_024611175.1 of Megaceryle torquata. Taxonomy (NCBI): domain Eukaryota; kingdom Metazoa; phylum Chordata; class Aves; order Coraciiformes; family Cerylidae; genus Megaceryle; species Megaceryle torquata. The sequence goes on along the minus strand of JANIJG010014178.1, from coordinate 6,117 downwards.
CAGGGGAGCTCCAAATATAAAATAAATTTAATATTCTTGTTATTTTTGAAGAGATGATGGTTAGAGAGATGGTTAGAAGGTTAGATAAACATTTTGTTAGTGCTAGCAGTAAGATAAGGCTGTTTGGATTACATTCCTTCTCTGAATAAGTGCCAATGGCAACTCTGTCATGCTCAGTACTGCTAAGAGTTCAATAAACAAAGGAAAAGAGTGATAAATGAAAAAAACTTAAATGAACAGATATACAGTTTCATCTTCTCATTTTAATGAGTCAATCTATGTTCTATAAAGCAACAGATATATCCAATTATGATCAATGTTAAAAATTTCTAGTCATGTTTTAATTAAATCTGTATGTTTAAAGTGTTTTCCCATGCAGAATGCACATTTTATTTTTAATGAAAAATGCTGTCTTTGTCTTGCAGAAAGTACTGTTATCCTCTCCTGTTGCTTGCACCATTATCACAGAATAATTAAATGCTGAGGTATGAAAAATGAACATGTTGCTTACACATAGAAATTTCCTTTAGCAAGGTGTTATTGATGCTCTGTAACAGTTTTATGAGAACCTGCAGGGTTTTGTCTCTTTTTTTATTATTATTATTTGTTTTGGTTGGTTGGCTGATTTTGTTCTGATTCATTTTGGTTTTTAATCATGCAAAATATGGGTTGCTGTCAGATAAACCCTTAAAGATGTTAGATACAATTTGCATACAGTGACACATAGTTTTTAATCTGGGTCATTCAAAAAAATAAAATAGGAAGCTCTTTGAAAGTGATTTCATTTTCTAAAGATTATATAATTGTCACAATTCGGTATTCGGATACATGGCCATTTTTATGGTCTTGTCAGGACAAAACAACACAATATCAGGTGCACAAATAGGCACTGGGGCTGGTGTGTGGTCTTATGAGAGATCAGGCAGAACCCCATTGCTTTCTAACGCTCCTCACTGCAGTGGGAGGCTGGGTGCGGCTGGGTTCTGCCTTCCCTCCCCTGGTATAAGCCGCACAGGAGCTGCACCCCTTTGTTGTCCGGCAGGACCTGTGAAAAGGTTTAAAGGAGATCCCAAATGGTGAAATTAAGACACGAATGAGGTCAGATGTCACGTACACAACAAACTTTTATTAGAGTAACACAACAAAGTCCCTAGAGCGAATAGGACAGGGGAGAAAACAGAGACAGAAAAGAAAAAAGAAAGCAGAAATGCAGAGGACAGCAAGCGATAGGATAGTTACCACCACAGTCCAGCGATGACGTCAGTGAGGAAGTGCTACTTCTTCCTCTTCATCATAGTGCCCCAGATTTTTATATAGTTCTTGCCCACTGCACCCCCACTTTCCTCCCTGTACAGGTCAGAAACTCCTTCTATCTTCTCCATGCTCCTCCAAGATAGGAGAGGGGTGGATATGGTGCCAAGGCTATGTCCTGTAGATAGTTGCAAAAGAAGAGGTTGAGACAGCTGGTGCCCTAGGATTAATTTATTGCAGGGGAGGTTCGGTCCTAGCAGGTGGCTTGAGACTGACACTCTTTATCTTTTCCTGCTAAGTCAGTGGTTTTCAAGGCCTGGTTATCACTGGACATTCTGTTCCCAGCGTCAGCTGTAGAACTCCTTTGTTTCCAATCTCAGCATGTCCCACACTAAACTCCCCAGTTCTCAGCTTGGGGGAGGGAGTAAAACAGTTTGGTGGGTTGCTGAGAGATCTCTTTAGTCCGTCCACAAATCTTCTTTAACTCTTAGATGTCTCAGGACAGACAACAGATATCCTGAGTGCCTAAGTACATCACTTACCTCTTGGATTGTTAGAGACAAGCACTAGACATCCTGAATGCCACAATAATGTACTAAATATTGATTTCAAACTTTCTTACAAGTATGAGAGGGGTGTGTACTCCATTTCCCCAAGGACAAGTTAAATAAGTCTGTCTTCAGATTTAAACAAAAATTAGTGTGGTAATTTCTCCTATACAGCTTGCATAAGAAAGGCTTAAAACTGTGCTTTTTCAGTCCTTGTAGGAATTTGTTACAATTTTATTAATAGTTTTTCTTGTTCCTACTCTCTACCTGGCCTCACTCTTAATGTTCTTGAGCTAAAACCCATCATGTGTTTCAGCTGCAGACCCATGCCTACTGAATTTCTACAGTCCATTGTTTCTTCAAGCTTTCAGTTTTTCCAGATTATTGTATCCAATTCAGTTTTTCCAGATTATTGTATCTAGTTCCAATCTTTTTTCTTTAAAATAAGCTTTTTTGTCATTACTTTTGAAATGTCATAGCTTATGTACAACATAAATTCATCTATGTTGGGACTACAGGTAGTAAAATTGTGTTCAGGCCAGCTCTTTGGACCATATGCATAAAGGAAATTGTTTACTGCAGTTTTCAGATACCAGACTTGAAAACAGTCATTGGATCCAACAATCATGGATTTAAATATATATATTCCCTGTTTCCCCAGAAGTGAGCCAAGTATGGCTCTACATTGAATTCACATGAGTCAGTTTGAAGGCTAGGACATCCAAGTATTTCAGATGGAGACATTAAAGGATGTGGTGTGCAGTGTTTTTGCAAGCTCTTGAAAGGGAATGTTCAGCTTTTATTTGCACCCTTTCCTGGGGTGCAGTGCTTAGCTGGGTATCTGAAAGTGAAAGACTTTCTTCTTCTGTGGCTGTGTTTTAAGGAGATGGCATTGCCAATGTTTTGCATAATTACAGACCATTTAAAACTGGTAATAATACTAAATAAAATACTTTCTGAGGAAGTGATGAACTTACATTTATGAATCTTTGCAGATTAAAGGGACTTGATTTTCTACATCAATTTTTATCTTCTACATCAATATTTATCTATAGACCACCCAACCAAGATGAGCAGGCAGAAGAAATGTTCTATAAACAGCTGGCTGAAGTCTCACAATTGCCAGTCCTTGTTCTGGTTGGGGACTTTAACCTACCAAACATCTGCTGGAAATAAAACACAACAGAGAGCAGACAGGCTAGGAGGTTTCTCGAGTGTATGGAAGATAACTTCCTGACACAACTGGTAGATGAGCTTACCAGAGAAGGTACCTCGCTTGACCTCCTGTTCACAAATAGAGATGGACTAGTGGGAGATGTGGTGGTCAGAGGCGATCTTGGGCTTAGTGATCATGAATTGGTTAAGTTCTTGATCCTTAATGATGTAAAGAGGGCAGTGAGTAGAACCTCCACCTTGGATTTCTGGAAAGCAGACTCTGGACTGTTCAGAACACTAGTTGAGAGAGTCCCTTGGGAGACAGTCCTGAAGGGCAAGGGTCCAGGATGTCTGGACGCTCTTTAAGAAGGAAATCTTAAAGGCCCAGGAGAGGGCTATCCCCATGTGCTGTAAGATTAAAGGGTGGGGAAAATGGCCAGCCTGGTTGAATAGGGAGCTTTTGATGGGACTTAGGAAGAAGCATTAGCTCAGTAATGTAGGGTCATCCTTTAATCTTCATGGCAGGCTTTAAGATTCCAAGAAATAAAGATCTTTATCTTCAGGAAAGGAGTTGTCCTCCTGCCTTGCAATGAGCCAGGGTCCTTCAGTCATGTTTAACATGACAAAGCAGTCTATAATGTAAATTACATAGATCTTAAGAAACATATTATAAAAGCTAATTGATACAATATCTAGGGAAAGAGATTTTTCCCAACTTATGTTAAAGACAGAGAGAACTTAAGAATTTAACACAGTTGTTAATAATAAAAATAGAAAAAGTTTTGCTCCAGGAAGATTACATATTGGGGCATTTAATCAATGATATGTCTTACTTCTAGCAGAAATATGGACTTTGCCAATTTGGAACTTTCTGAATTAATAAGTGGAAACTGTGAAAAAATGCTGATTTGGAAAGCTAAACTTACTACTGGGGTTTCAAGCCTTGGTATCTTAGCCTTAAGTATTTAATCTTTCACACAAAGTATATAATTATTTCTTTAGGACAAGGTTATTCTCAAAAAAACCAATCGTCTTCTCTGGAAATAGGTATTCACACAGACTACAAGAAGATAATCTAAGGTAAACTACATCGATAAGACATGATTATTGTGAAGCTGGATGTTAAGGACATTGTTTTACATTGTTTTTACCTCCAGACAGCATCCTGACAACTTCGCTTAATAGAGTAGTTCAGGATCTGTAGTCTCAGAGTAAAAGAAAGAGTATTTTAATTAAAGGCACATACAATCTCCTCAACCTTTCTACTGTCTTATAAGGGATTTTGTCCATCATTTTAACTGGTAAACATTTTTTAATGTGTATCTTGATTTTCCATTTGAAAAGCTGTATATCACTGTAAAGAAAGGATTCATTACTGTGAAATTTCCTTACAGGAAAAAGATGTAAGTTTTTAATACGATTACTTTAGACAATTGTATTTGCTTAATAAAGTTAATTAGTTACTTGACTTCAGAGATTCTGCAGCTTTTTTCTTCTTTGTAGTAAGCAAACACAAATTGAGTTAATGTAAACAATAATTCAAATTTAGGACACTTCATTAAGCATGAGTTTAGGGAAACAAAAAAACCACACAAACACACTCATTTATCTAAATTGATCAAATATAATTACTAAGACACTGAGGAATTAAAAAAAAAAAAAAATAAATTGAAGAGACTTTCTAGATTACCAACAGTAGCCACTACCTGATTGAATTCAACTTTACTCTTGTCAAAACTCATGAGATTTTATCTTCTAACTCCGTAAGTGGTTTTGCCTTTTTCCCTTCCCACTAACTACATGACACCATAGAGAGGATGCTTAGAATTTTACAGTCTTTTTTGTCAAACATCCTTTCAATTTCCTCAAATGTATTCCTGACAAGCTTATTTCATTTATTCCTGTACCAATAATACCTGTTCACTTAATAACTGTTTTATTTTATTGCCAAATATATAGTCAAATATGGCAATCGTGTCCTTTTTGAGTTTAAGATATATCCTTTGCAGGGCAGAATTAGCTATATCTTTATACCAGCTACTAATTATCCAGGATAGCATGCTAAACAGATGTCCAGCTTCTGGGATAAAAAGTGTCATTTCTACAATGTGCTTTTCTGTCATTTTCATAAAAAATTCCTTGTTTTCTGCAGCATTTTAAGTCTTCTGCAGTGCCACTTCAAATTTACATGCATTTTTCTCAAATGAAGGTGAATGGAAAGCTAACAATTTTTTTTCTACTACTTTTTACAATAACAGAAGTAATATTAATTTTCTAATTAATTTTATGGAGACAGCGTAGGCTAACTAACATTGGGACAATTTTATTTTTTGTTCTGAAGTCAGTGAAGAAAGTAATAAATAAGAAAGATTGATCCTAAAAGCAAAATATCAGAAAATCTTTTTGAATTTCCTCAAAACCCAAGAAATTTCCTCTCAGAACAAAACTCTTTCATCTTTTACTAGTTCTCTGTATCTCCCAGTTTAATTACAAAAATACCATCTGTTACAAGATCACCTACTGTACCTGAAGGCCAGATAGATCAGATCTTCTATATTCCAGTAGAAATTCTTCTGTTTTGCTGAAGACACATTTGTCTTTTGCTTTTGGTAAAATCAATGTTTATTTCAGTCTATATTCTGTTTATCTTTATATACTTGAAAAAAGTATCAATTTCTGGGTAAGGTTCTCACATTATCCTCAGCAGGGATCAGAGATGGGATGATCTATTTCCTAAATAGATGAGTTTAGTGCTACTTGAGATGTCCTAACATATCTGAAACATCTAAAAGAGGTTAATAAATAATTCCAAAACCCTAATGATTTCTGAAATAGAAGATGAAAACCAGGCAGGATACTTCAAAACCTCTCAAATAGCATCAGGTGATTATGATAAAGTAACTGCATTTCACCTTTGTCAGGGTAGTCACTGAGATATAGAGAGCAATTTAACTAAGTATTAGAGTCTATGATAAATAAATCAACACCGAATCTGAAGTTCAATGTAATCTTCAAAAATTTAGCCACTGAATATATTATGTTCTCTGTCAATTTTTTCTTAAACTAATAGGGAGGTAATTTTGGTCACATGAGTTTTAATCCCTTTAAATTATTCAGAGATAATTAAAAAAAAAAAAAAAAATCAGTAATCACCATTATTAGT